>PVKA01028396.1:0-29442 GCA_004027165.1 Ctenomys sociabilis
ATGGTTAACAACCTAAGATCACAAGTCAGAGTTGGAGAAATAGAAGAGCCACAAGGCCAGCCAACATTTTGGCCCTAGCCTTTCAAGGTCAGCGAAGACTCAGGACATAGGAGAACCTGTACTGCAACATCATGAAACTCAGGTGAGCTCCAAATTTTCTGAACAAGGACATTATGGAGCCACAGAGGAAAGAGACTGATGATCTATAGTGTGGCTGGGGAGAGCCACATGGAGAGAAAACTTTCTCTCAAGCTCTCATAGAGAGCAATCTGGTCAAGCATTGGCCGTGACTCATCCACATGGATGACACAGACAAAGGAACTACAGAATAATGTACAGGACTACAAGATAAACCCTGAGAGGACTTCAATGACCACATAGGAAATATAAAGTTCTTGTGTTGGTATATAAGTCTTGATCTACCTAGGTCTTAACCATCCAGCAGAAAGGTAGAAAGTATTAATTATTGAATCTTTGATGTAATTCAGGTATAAGAAATAAGATACGTAAACAGCTACACTCTCTTAATTTACTGATAAGGAGAGATACATGCTATAATAATGTCTATAAGTGTAATATCATGTATGCACCTTCTACAATACCAAAACATCATGAAAACAGTTTGCAATGTATTAATTCATCAAATCCATCTTGTCAAGGTATCTTAAAACTGTCTCATTGATATTTGTACTTCAATAAAAAAAAAACTATTAAGAAAATATTTTACATCTTTTAATATAATTGTTCCTGTAAAATCTAGTATATATTTTACATTGCAGGGTGTCTCAATTAAGACTACTTGGGTTCCAAGTGCTGAATGACTATTGCAGTGGACAACACAATTCTGGAAACATACAGCCTCTAAACTGTCAACAAGATGCCAAGGGTGGTGGCTCATCCCTGTACACATTCTGTCAGCCTTAATTGCTTCATATGGCAGAGTAGGACCCAGAGGAAAGGTTTCCCGGCTCATGGATCATGCCGTGCCAGACTTCTCTGGCTTAAGCAGAGACCTACCTACTTCATACATTATTTGATGTTCTATAATTCTAGATCATCAAAACTGTACTACTGAAAGTTTGAACTTGCTATGTGAGTTGTCACTAACTATGTAAGTGAATTCAACAATTTTTCCACCTTAGCAGTATTGTGGGATGGCTATCCTCTCCAAAAGTACAAAAAATTTTCAGAATATTTTTTTTTTTGGTGGAACCGTGGATTGAACTCAGGCCCTTGCATTTGCCAGGGAAGCATTTATTCCACTGAGCCATCTCCCCGACCCCTTCAGAATACTTTTTTTTTTTTTTTTTTGCAGAACCAGGGATTGAACTCACATCAGGCCCTTGCACTTGCCAGGCAAGCACTTATTCTATTGAGCTATCTCCCTGGCCCCAGAATACTTTGAATGGTACAGCTCAAGCAAATACAGATTCAAAGTTTTGTTTTGTAATTTAATTTTCAAGTGGCAAGAACCTGTTTTTTGAGACAGGATCTCCCTATGCAGTTCAGGCTGGCACTGAACTCACTATGTGGCCTAGGCTGGCCTTGTGCTCTCAATGGTAGTACTCAAAGCTATATCCACAGTTTAGTTCACAAATCTTTTTGTTATGTGACAGTACCTTTTGCAGAATCTTAATGTACAAAGAACAACAGTAAATAAATTAAGTATATATGTGTGGGCTTTTTGAGACAAAGTTTGCTACAATATTCAATTCATAATATAGCCCAAGAGGCTTGAACTTGAGGTATCTTCCTGCCTCAGCCTGGTGAGTGCTGCAACAGGTGTGTGCCACTATGTTTATTAGTGAACATATTTTTAAAAAAATAATAAAAAATTCTTTTAAGTACACATTTTTAAAGCATACTCACCCAAGCATTCCTGACTCTTTTGTCTTTATGATGTAGAGAAACATTAACAATGTATGAAACATATTATTTCTTCCCTAGAACCAAGACAAAAAAGATAAGACTTAAACTAAAGGAAAAAGGTTCAACCAAGTAGGCAAATTTAGTTCTAAACAACTCCCATCCCACTACACCTCAGATTTCTACACAATTCAGATTTTCACTCACTCACTTATTAAAGTGCTCTTCCTTTGTGTGAGGAAGTAAGAACATCAGAGCAAATGAGAAAGAAAGGATTCATGTAGTCAAGGAGTTTAACAGAGTAGAAAAGGCAGAAAGTACAGGAAAGAGAGCATGAGGAATCTTGGACAGGTGTGGGATGCCACAGGAGGAAAGGAAGGTATTCTCTCTAGACTGCTGAGGCAGAGGATGCAATGTGTAAGACCAGTGAAGTTATATATATGTAATTTCAGCCCATAAGAAAATCAGAAAGATCAAAATGAAATTTTCAAAAAGTTAAGAAATTCATTTAAATGTTACCTAAGGCTACCTCAGTGATTTCTTTTTACATTTTATTTGGTTTTTGGCTGTACTGGGAGCTGAAGTCAGGGCTTCTACACTGTGCTACATGCTTAGTCTTTTATTTGCTTAATTTTTCTATTTTACTTTAAGATAACATCTCACTCAATTACTCAGGTGGGCTGAAACTTGTGATTCTCCTGCCTCAGCCTCCTGGCATACTGGAATTAGACATGAACCACCATACCTGGTTCACGTATGAACCTTCAGTGCCAGCCTGAACTGGCCTTTTTCTTTATATTCTCCCAAACTAAAACATTACTTTTATAGTAAAAAGAAAGGCATGTAATGAAACACATTTCTAATTTGAAAAGCTTAATATCTTTTCTATAAATGAGATTCTAATTTTAAAAACAGTATCAAAGACATTCTCTAACAGCAATTTCTTTCTCTATATTCATATATAGAGATACCTTTGGAAGATTGTACACATGACGCTGGTAGATGAGCTCATAGTGTGGGGGGTTGATGGCACTTTGATAAATGCAGAAAACATTCTCATTTGTAACATCTGAAAAGATATTTTACATTAAAACATGAAACCACTGGGCAGATTGTACGTGAAAAACTCAACAGTTTGTACCTGGCTTATTTGGTGTCTGAACAAAATGCTGAGATGTAAATGTTTTTCCATCAGGATACTTAGGGTGAGGAGGTAACCTGGAATCAAGGTAGGTACAAAATACGTGCATGACGATCTGAAGCAGAGGAAACAGACAAAGTTAGCATGAAGATCGAGCACAGGTGCAACCCTTTATCTACGAAGACTGCAATTTTAATGCTTTTTCCTAAAGAGGGAATAATAAAAATCCTTTCAAGTGACTATTTAAGGTAACATGGAATCCAAGATAAAATCACCTAATTCAGGGCTGGAGAAATTGGCTTAGAGGCAGAATGCTTGTCTAGGATGCGCAAGGCCTGGGTTCCATCCCCATACTGGAGAGGTTGGGGGGCGGGTTGGTGGCAAAAAGCACAATGTAACAATTAAATTCATTAGTGTATCTTAGGTACACGTAACGATCACATTCATTATAGGTAATCTGTACCTGTATATGATACAACTTGATTCTTTTTTGAAATCAAAATCATTATTTTTGATAAAGTACTCATTAACATAATCTTTTTCTCTCAAAAGGAATTCGGGTAAAGCTAGGCCCTGTTCAAATAATTAAGTCAAAATTTAAATTGAAACATTTATTTACTATCAAAATAACATACCTACCTGTCCATCCTTCCAACCATCTTTTTCCGCTTACTGGAGACTGAACCCAGTTTATAAATGCTATGCACTTGATTAGTAGCTACATCCTCAGACCTCAGGAGATACATGGGGCAGAGGCAGTTTAACACCAAATAGTTTACTTTCTTTCTTTCTTTTTTTTTTTTTTTGGTGGAACCGGGGATTCAACTCAGGCCCTTGTGCTTGCCAGGCAAGCACTTACTGTATTGAGCCATCTCCCCAGCCTCCGTTTTTGCTTTTTCATAGCAACCCTAGAAGACCAGGTTCCTTGTTTTTTACTAAGGGGATCAGTCAAACCAGTCATATTGTTAATTAGCAGCAAAAACAGGGTAAACTAGACATACCCAATTCTTTTTTTTTTTTTTGTATTTAGAGCAGGGTCTCACTATACAGATTGGACTCCTAATGATCCTCCTGTTTTCAGCCTCCCAAGAGCTAGGATTACAGGCGTGCACCATCATGACCAGTCTCAATTCCAAGTTCTGGGGGCTGGGCTGGCACAGCATGCCAGGGACAGAACTCTGGCAGCTGTGCTCTGTGGAAGCAGGCGCTTTACTATCTGGCTGGTCCTACAATTCTTAATCTGAATGTCAAAGATCATTATGAATCTGAGCTGTGTAGTGAAACCAAATATATAAAAATTTTTTAAAAATCTAGATTTGATAATTATGAATTAAAATTCCAAGACATGCTTCACAAAACTAGAAAAAAAAATTTGTATGTAAGCACAAAAGAGCTAGAATACTCAGAGCAATCCTGCATTTATATAGTTACTATACAGGACACACAAAAAAATCCACATTCAAAAATCAATAGGTTTTCTTTACATTAATAGTGAGGAACAGAGGAAATGCCTCTCTCTTATTTTTTTTTTTTTTTTTTTTTTTTTTTTTGCGGAACTGGGGATTGAACTCAGGCTCTTGCGCTTGCCAGGGAAGCATTTATTCCACTGAGCCATCTCACTGGCCCCTTTATACACTAATAGTGAATTAACAAAGAAAAAAATCAGAAAAACAATTTCATTTGCAACAGCTTAAAATGCTTGTCTGTGTATATACATATTATTAGGCAGGTCAAAGATGTATACAATGAAAACAATGCAGAACAAGCTATGCACAGTGGTACACCCCTGTAATCCCAGCACTCATGGAAGGGTCACTGAGTTTGAGGCCAGCCTGAACTACAAAGACCCTATCCCAAAATCCAAATACATACAAAGAAGCAAACAAAAAGTTACAGAAAACTGGAAAATTAAAAAATAGAAATATCACCCATGTTCATGTATATACATTGGCAGAATTAATATTAAAATGGCCATCTTATCAAAAGAAATCTGGGTAAGGGAGATAGCTCAGCGGTCTAAGTGCCTGCCTGGTAAATACAAGGACCCCGGTTTGATCCCCCAGTACCACATGCCATGCTGGCCCCATGCCAAGCTGGTCACCAAAACTGGGTGTGGTGGCATGTGCCTGTAATCCCAGCACTGAGGAGGCTGCGACAGGAAGATCATTATGAGTCTGAACTGTGTATTGAAACCAAATGAATAAAAAATAAATCTAGATTTGATAATTATGAATTAAAATTCCAAGACATGCTTCACAAAACTATAAAAAAAATTCATATGTAAGTACAAAAGACCTAGAATACTCAGAACAATCCTAAGCAAAATAAGCAAAGCTGAGGACATCACAATACCCAAGTTCAAACTCCTGTAAAACCATAACAACAAAAACAGCATGTTATAGACACAAAAGTAGACATACAGACCAAAGGCATAGAAGACATAGAAACAAACACATCTAACTAGAGACATATGATTCTCAACAAAAGAGAAAAAAATATAAAGTTGAGAAATAATAGCATCTTTAACAACTATGCTGGGAAAACTGGATATTCAACATGTAGAAGACTGAAACGAGACCCCTCTGATCCTATACAAAAATCAATTCAAAATGGGTCAAAGACACAAGTATAAGGCCTGAAACTTTTTTTTTTTTTTTTTTTAGTTTTTTTTTTTTTTTTTTTTTTCGTCTTTTTGAGACAGGGTCTCACTATACAGTTCAGGCTGGCCTTAAGCTCACTTTGTAGCTCAGGCTGGTCTCGAACTCACAACAATCCTCCTGCCTCAGCCTCCCAAGTGCTGGGATTACAGGCATGCGCCACCACACCCGGCTCTGAAACTCTGAAACTGCTGAAGGAAGACAGCAGAAACACTTGAGGGCACTGGCACAGGCAAAGACTTCCTTAATAGAACTCCAGTAGTGCAGGAAATAATGGCAAGAATCAACAAATAGAACTACATTAAATAGTTTCTTCTTAGCATAGGAAACAACCAAAGAGTGAAAAGATAGCTTAGAGAATGGAAGGACATCTTTGTTAGTTATAATTCCAAAGAAGAATAATATCTTGAGTATATAAAGAACTCAAAAAACACCATAAAAGCAAATCGCCCACTCAATTAATGGGCAAATCAGTTGAACAGCTACTTCTCAAAACGTTCAATTAGCTAGTAAGTATACTATAAATGTTTAACATCTTTAACCATGAAGGAAGCGCAAACCAAAACCACACTGAGAACCCAGTCATTAAGAAAAAACAAAAAAAGACCAGCATAAGTCAGCAGTACAATTATCCATACCACCTTGCATATATACATAAATATATCTTTTTCCCTTTTGTCTCTTATCTTTTTATTTGTTCCTTCCCATTGAACAAATTCTTTACCTTTCACAGTATCAATTATACCTAATTTCAGTTTTATTTTTCTTGGTGTAAGGTCTCACTACACAGCTCAGACTCATAATGATCCTCCTGTTTTCTGCCTCCTTAGTGCTGGGATTACAGCACTAAGAGATTAGAGTGCTGGACTCTACCCTTCTAATTTTATTTGCTCTTTCAGGTTCTCACACTAGTAAGATAATACAATGTTTGCACATGTGGATCTGATTGATTTCACTTGCCAGCACAGACTACCAGGATTATACCTGTAATCCAAGCACTCAGGAGGTTGAGGCTGGAGGATCAAAAGTTTGAGCGTTTCCTAAGCAATTTAGTGACTTAGATTCTGTCTCTAAGAATAAAACTGGGTTAGGGATGAACCTCAGTGCAAAGGCCCTGGGTTCCCAGTACTAAAACAAACAAAACAAATCCCAATAAATGATGGTGTCTTGGCTGCTTTTCTTTTTTTTTTTTTTTGGTGGAACTGGGGATTGAACACAGGCCCTTGTGCTTGCCAGGCAAGCACTTAATTCTACCGAGCTATCTCCTTAGCCCATAGTTGCTTTTTCTTGTGGCAGAGACAAAATACTTAACATCTAAAGTTAAAGGAAAAAAGGTTTATTCATTTAGCTCACAGTATGTAGAGGTTTCAGCTCATAGTGGCATTGCACCGCAAATCAACTTCAGAGTCACACACTCTACTTTAGATCCAGCTTTGGGGGGGACATCTAGACATAAGAGCTGGGGGTGGGGGGGAACAATTATTTTACACTGCTGTTGGGAATGTAAATTAGTACTATTTACTATGGAAATCATTATGGAAGTTCCTCAAATCACTAGAAACAGAACTACCATATCACACAGCTAATAACACTCCTTGGAATATACCCAAAGGAATTAAATTCAGCATACTATAAAGACGCCTACACATCCCAGTTTACTGTGGCAAAATTCACAACAGCTAAGATACGGACCAGCCTAGGTGTCCATTAAAAGATGAAGAGGTAATAAAAATGCAGTGTATACAAATTAGAACAAAATGATATCATTTGTAGGCTTAACATGTAAAATCTGAAAGAGATGACATGCAATTGTAAAGGAGACCAAAGGGAAGGAAATACATTAGGGTGGGCATAAAAGGGGGTACAAGTGGCGGTACAGGCCTGCAATCCCGGCACTGAGGAGACTGAGGTAGGGGGCTGAACCAAGTTCAAGGCCATCCTGGGCTACAGAATGAGGCCCTGTCTTAAAAAACAAAAAGAGTATAAGATGCTGACATGGGTTTTACTGAGGCGAAATTTCTTAAGTGAAGCAGAAGGCTATAAAATGGTACATACAACATTACCATCTTGTATTTTTTAAAAATGCATGAAGGGCTAGCCAGATAGCTCAGAGGACTAAAGCACCTGGTTTGGCAGAGTGCAGCAGGCAAGGTTCAATCCTGGCCCTGGTGCACTTGGGAGGCTGAAAACAGGAGAATCACTGCGAGTCTGACTTACATAGCGAGACCCTGTACACTCTGTTGTAAATTCATAACAATAATTAAATAAGTAAATGCATGAGTGGCAATATCAAGAAATCACCTACAATGGTATTCACTTAACTATTAATCTGTCCCTGGGAACGAGATGCTGAGTATATATTATTGTTTAAGAGGGCTTTTTTCCCCCTCTTTTTATTGGTATAGGGGCTCTCTACAGTTTGAACTTGTAGTGATCCTCCTGTCTCAGCCTCCCCAGCTCTAGGATTACAGGCATGTGCTGGCATGCCTGGGGTCCAGGCCAACACAGCATATAGTACTGGGGACTAAACTTTGAACCCTTCACTTGCAAGGTACATGCTTAGGTGCCAAGCTAACTTCCTAGTCCAAGAGGGTATTTTTGGATTTGTGTTATTAAAAGTCTCTGTGAAAAATAAATAAATAAATAAATAAAGTCTCTGTGGAGAAAATTAAGATTGCTTTAAGTATAAGAGGTGATTATGTTAATTAGCTTGATGGCATTAATCATTTCACAACAGGTATGTATCCCAAAATGCGATTTGTACACAAATGAGGATTATTCAGCTATAAAAAAAGATAAATTCAGGGCCAGGTAGATAGCTCAGAGGATTAAAGTACCTGCTTAGGCAGACACACGGATGCAGGGTGATCCCTGGTGTGCTGTGCCTAGCCCAGCCCGGCCCCTGTGGCACCCTGAGAGGGTGATTTGAGACTGGGCGTGGTGGCGTGCATCTATAATCCCAGAGTTTGGGAGGCTGAAAACAGGAGGATCATAACCAGTCCCATTTGTGCATAAGACCCTGTAGACACTGCACTAAATACATTAAAAAAAAAAAAAAAGGATAAATTTGAGGCTTTTGTAGATAAGTGGAGACTATTAGTAAGTGAAATCAATCAGATCCACATGTGCAAACATTGTATTATCTTCTAGTGTAAAAACCTCAAAGAGCAAATAAATTAGAAAGGTATAATAGATACTGTGAGGCTGGGCGTGGTGGCGCATGCCTGTAATCCCAGCACTCCGGAGGCTGAGGCAGGAGGATTGTTGTGAGTTCTAGACCAGCCTGAGCTACAAAGTGAGCTTAAGGCCAGCCTGAACTGCATAGTGAGACCCTGTCTCAAAAAGACAAAAAAAAAAAAAAAACCAAAAACTGTGAAATGTAAAGAATTTGTTCAATGGAAAGGAAAAACCAGGATAAAATAAGGGAAAAGATACATTTATATATGTAAGGTGGTTTGGATAACTGTACTGCCAATTCATGCTAATCTTTTTTTTTTTTTTAATTTTTATGTGTTTAGTACAGCATCATTACACAGCTTGGACTCTAGTGATCTTCCTCTTTCAGCCTCCCCAACTTTGGGATTACAGGCATGTGCCACCATACCCAGTTTTGGTTGTACCCAAACCTGCCAGGCAGGTGCTTAAGACTACTGAGCTACTTCCCTGGCCCTTCTCTTAGTCTTTTTTTTTTTTTTGTCTTTTTGAGACAGGGTCTCACTATGCAGTTCAGGCTGGCCTTAAGCTCATTTTGTAGCTCAGGCTGGTCTCGAACTCACAACAATCCTCCTGCCTCAGCCTCCCAAGTGCTGGGATTACAGGCATGCACCACCACGCCCAGCTACCGTTAAGTCTTTTGAAAGAAGCAGTTAATGCTTAAAATTTTCTTCTTTTTCTTTCTTTTGAATTTCTTATAATTTTTTGTTGTTCTTGTTTTTTCTTTAAACCATTCTTGCATATTTATATTTCGTAACCTAAACAACTAATTTGAAAATAACATCATGCAATTCAGGAGCAATATAGCAACCATTGTTGAAATTCTACTACTTTGTTCAGTGAAATTTTATATTGTTTCTAATGCTATGTTTTTTCTTTCTTTTTTGCAGCATCAGAGATTGAACACAGGATCCAGTGCCCTGACCTCCCATTCTGTATTCTTTAAAAAAAAAATTAAGGGGACAGGGAGACAGCTCAGTGGTCTATAAAGTGCCTGCAAGCTTGCAGGGACTGAGGTTCGGACACCATACGCCAGTGCACCAGCCCCACCCCCAGGGTGGGTTGAGCCAGCCACTAAATAGGTAGATAGATAGATAGATAGATAGATAGATAGATAGATAGATAGATAATTTGTAAACTAAAGATATATGATTTTATCAACTATACTCAATAAAAGGGTAAAAACAGTGTAAGAAATAAAGAACAGCAGAGCATGGTGGGACATGCCTATAATCCCCATACTCAGGAGGCTGAGACAGGAGGACCATTCTGAGTTGAAGGCCAGCTTGAACTGCACAGTGAAACCCCGTCTCCAAAAGACACACACACCTCATAGGTTAAAAAAAAAAAAACATTAAATGCACAAAAATGTTTATGCTCTTTGATTTGGTAAATCTGACACTAGAAATCTTTTTTATTTTTTTGCAGAACCAGGGATTGAACTCAGGCCCTTGAGTTTGCCAGGTAAGCACTTATTCTACTAAGCTATCTCCCTGGTCCTAGAAATCTCTTTCTTTGAATTTATTGTTTTTAAATGTATTTATTTGTATTTTAACCTGAAGAGTGAAAAACAGAAGCAAAAACAAAGAGAAAAAATGACATAAACAAGGTAACATACAACAACACATATGTTAATAGATTTTCACAACATGGATGGCTAATTTTATATATTGTTTTATATATATATATATATATATAAACAATCCAACTCAGATCAGCAGTCCACAATAGAAGCGGGTTATCCACAGAAGTTGCTGACTTGAGCCATTCACAGCTCACTATATTAACATGACTTTATATACCTCCATTTTTATACTTTTCTGCTGGATGGTTAAGACCGAGTTAAAGCAAGACCTATATAATAAGAAATGTAACTTTTGTATCAGATAAGGTCACCTCAGGGTTTATCCTGTAACCCTGTACCCTACTTTGTAGATCCCTTGTCAGTGTCAGCCTTGTGGATAAGTCACGGCCATTGTTTGACCAATTTGCTCTCTGTGGAAACCTGAAAGTTTTCTCTCCATATGACTCTCCTTAGGCACACTACACATCATTGATTGCATTCCTCTGTGGCCCCATAATCTCCTTGATCAGAAAATTTGGGGCACTACTGAGTTCCATGATGTTACAGTACAAATTCTCCTATGTCCTGAGTTTTCACTGACCTTGAAAGGCTAGGGCCAAAATGTTGGCTGACCTTGCAGCCTTTCTTTTTCTCCAATTTTCGATCTGCAAGCTTAGGTTATTAACCCTCCAGGAGAGAAGTTTATTGTTACCCTGCAACATATGCAGTTCAGTTTACCCACACTATTAGTCTAAATGTCAGACATCATAAGCATAACATGGAACATGTATTTTCCATCAAGTATTAAGATACTAAACTCTAAGTCCGTACAGAATATGAAGGAAAAAAAAAATAGGAATGAACAATTACATATATTTATATAGATATTTAGAAATCCATCCATATACAGCATAGTAGCATTGTAGCATGACTGTCTTGACATTTTTTTTTTGTCTTATTTCTCATTTACTACCCTTTAAAAAAGGGCAGTATAGTAATAACAAGAAGTACATATTTAGAAAACCAGAATGGCAGGCATTTGGAGTGTGACCCTTCTATTACACTTTGTTAAATTCAATGCAGTTGTTTGGTTCACAGGTATCAGCATATATAGTTAGCTGGGGTGAGAATCCTACCACTTACCTGTTAGTTTAAAAAATCTCCTGATGTTTCTCAGGATCATTGTCTTACCCATCTAGTGTACATAAGCAAATGGTCTTGTCTCTGTCATGTCTCTCAGCGTTTCTCCTTGCCCTCTCCTCATTGTCCAATCCTCAAGTTCTTGCTTTCCTTTTAATTGTGTTACACATTTCTATTTGCAATTCTTCTTTTGAGTTATACTAGGGAGACTATACGGTATTTGCACATGTGGGTCTGGTGTATTTTGCTTATAAGTATGTCTTCAAATGGCATCTGCTTAAATATGAAGGCTTCGAGTTTATCATTCTTTACAGCTGAGTAATACTCCACTGTATAAAAATATCACATCTTTTTCAACCATTCCTCATGTGACGGGCATCTTGGTTGTTTCCAAGATTTGGCTATCACAAATTGTGCTGCTATAAACGTAGGTACACATATATCCCTATAATATGATGTTTTCAGTTCCTCCGGGAAAATTCCCAGTAGGGCATAGCTGGCTTGAATGGGATTTCCAGACCTAGTTTCTTAAGGAGTCTCCACACTGATTTCCGTAATGGTTGCACCAGTCTACATTCCCACCAGCAGTGGAGAAGGGTTCCCTTTTTCCACAACTTCTCCAACATTTGTTGTTGGTTGATTTGTTTATGATAGCCATTCTTTCTGGGGTAAGATGGTATCTCAGTACTGTTTTTTTTTTTTTTTTTTTTTTGTCTTTTTGAGACAGGGTCTCACTATGCAGTTCAGGCTGGCCTTGAGCTCACTTTGTAGCTCAGGCTGGTCTCGAACTCACAACAATCCTCCTGCCTCAGCCTCCCGAGTGCTGGGATTACAGGCATGCGCCACCACGCCCGGCTTCTCAGTACTGTTTTAATTTGCATTTCATGGATGATTAGTGATGTGGAGCATTTTTTTATATTTTTATTTGCTTTTTGAATGTCCTCTGAGAAGTGTGTGTTCATCTCGGATGCCCATTTCTGGATTGGGTCTTTAAATTTAGGGGCCCTGATATTTTTTAGTTCTTCATAAGTTCTAGAGAGCAGACCCTTGTCTGAGTTCTTATGAGTTAGGATTTTTTCAAAATTTGTGGGTTGTCTTTTTCACTTTGTTGGTAATTTATTTTGACGTGAAAAAACTTCTCAATAACAGGTGGTTCCAGTTAATTCTTTTGAGTGTTTCCCGTGCAAATATATGTTTGTTATTCTGAACTCTTTGCCTACCTCTATGTCTTCAAGAGTTTCTCCTACTTTCTCTTCCAGGAGATTGAGTGTCTCTGTTTTAATGTTAAGATCTTTAATCCATTTTGAGAAATCTTTTTTAAAGGGACAATTCCAAATAAAAAAAGATATGTTGTCATATTCCTTGCTATATTATTTAGAAAAACAAAATATTTTTGCCAAGTTTCTAATCTTTTTTTTTTGTATTTTAGGGAAGGGTCTAAAGGATAGATTGGCTTCATAGTGATCCACCTGTTTATAGCCTCTCAAGAGCTGCAATTATAGGTGCATGCCACCACACCCAGTATCAACTGCCATCTCAGCATGCCCTCGGGGGCGGGGCTGACAAGGCAGGCCTGAGGAACAAGCCTGTAGCCCCTGAGCCTGCATACAGGCATTTTAATCCGCTGAGCTATTTGGCTGGCCCAAGTTTCCAATCTTTAAGTCTAACACTGGAGAATAGTCATGTGATAATACAACAAAAATATAACAAGATGTTACAAAACTGAAAAAAAGAGGCAGAATATATTATTTTATAGACAGGAACAAAATGATGATACAAGCATTAAAAAGTGGCTCCACCAGGGCTGGCAAGATAGCTCAGCGGATTAAGTGCCTGCTTAGGCAAGCGCAAGGACTGGGGTTCGATCCTCAGTACCACATGTCATGCTGGCCTACCCATGGGGTGCACTGAGCTAAGATGGAGTCTGGGTGTGGTGGCACACACCTGTAATCCCAGCTGCTGGGGAGGCTGAAAACAGAAGGATCACTAAGAGTCCAAACTGCATAGTGAGACCCTGTACAAAAAAAAAAGTGCTCTATCTATGCAAAGGGGAAAAAACATAAATATTATAGTGGTTGAGTTAAGATACTGGCTTTATACTACATAATTACTTATTTGTCTTGGGTTTCAAAAATTTTTTTTGAAAATCTATTTTGGTGCAAGGTCTCGCTATGCAGCTTGGACTTGTAATGATCCAGATCTGGGATTATAGGCGTGCGCCACCATGTCTGATTTTGGTGGCCAACACAACTGAGGCTGGCATAGCATGTGGTACTGGGGATCAAACCCAGATCTTTGTGCTTGCAGGTAGGCACTTAAGACTGCTGAGCTATCTCCCCAGCCCCAATATTTTGGTTTCAAATTATTTTTCATGCTTACTTTTATAATGGAAAAATTAAAACATATTTTTTTTTTGGCTTTTTGAGACAGGGTCTCACTATGCAGTTCAGGCTGGTCTCGAACTCACAACAATCCTGCTGCCTCAGCCTTCCGAGTGCCAGCATTACAGGCATGTGCCACCACGCCCGGCTTAAAACATATTTGAATAGCAATAATATTAACTGCAAAATGAAAAATACACGGAGCAACTCACTGCAGAATCAGTTGGCAGGTCAGTATCCCATTTTCGTCCTTTGAAGTCTCCACCTCTGTTCCATCGAAATGAGCTCATGCAGCCACCCTGAGAAAGTTCTGTGTAAAAAAAAGTAAAATTTTAAAAAGCTAAAGAACTGTAAAAGAAAGGGCCAGGGAGATGGCTCAGTGGAATAAGTGCTTCCATGGCAAGCATGAGGGCCTGATTCAATCCCCGGTTCTGCCAAAACAAAAAAGAACTGTAAAAGAAGAAAAGATAAGAAATACCAATAAAGGAATTGCTATGAGGAATCAGATAAATCCAAAATGTGGACAAATCTATCATCATGGATTTTCAAAAATCTAAGTAGGGATTTTCCATTCAATGCTACTATAGAGGGGTTAGGAAAATAGCTCAGTAGAGTGTCTGCCTGGCAAGCACAGGATCCTGAGTTCAATCCCTGGTATCAGGGAGGGGGCGAGACCTTCTCTTTTCAATAATTTAGAGGAGAAAGCTCAGCATCATAAGCACCTGCCTGGATAGCACAAGATCCAGAGTTTGATTCCCCAGTACTGAAAAATAAAATATAAATATTATTATAGAACTGCTAAATTTTAAGGGATGGTAACCGCCTTACAGTAATATAAAAGCATGTTCTTCCCTTTCAGACAAATGTATACTGAAAAGTAATGTTTCTAAAGCACTTTGAAATAGTACAGTACAAAGGCATAGGCATGCACAGGAATCAAATGTGGTCAATGTTTTTAACTGTTAGATCTAGGTGGTATGGTGCTCACTGTGTTATTTTAATACATTTTTGTGTATCTGATACATTTTAAAAATTGTGTGTGTGGGCTGGTGCAGTAAGTGCCTGCTTACGCAAGCATAGGAACTGGGGTTTGATTCCCAGTACCACGTGCCACGCTGGCCCCAACCCTGAGGTCTTGGCATGGTGATGCATGCCTGTAATCATAGCACTGGGGAGGCTGAAAACAGGAGGATCACTACAAGTCCAAGCTTCCTGATGAGACCCTGTACCAAACACATAAATTAAACAAAAACAACAAAATAAATTGTGTGTATGTGCATAAAGATTTACTAATGGAGGCATCTTTTGTCAATCTGCCAACCATTGCTCTGTGCAACAAAAATTTTCCTTTGCGCTATGTGGACATTGCCATCCCGTGCAACAATAAGGAGCTCACTCTGTGGGTCTGATGTGGTGGATGCTGCCCGGGAAGTGCTGCGCATGCGTGGCACCACCTCCCGTGAACACCCATGGGAAGAAGTCATGCCTGATCTCTACTTCTACCCGGCTCCTGAAGAGATTGAAAAAGAAGAGCAGGCTGCTGCTGAAAAGGCTGTGACCAAGGAGGAATTTCAGGGTGAGTGGATTGCACCAGCTCCAGAGTTCACTGCTGTTCAGCCTGAAGTCGCAGACTTGTTCAAGGGTGTGCAGGTGCCCTCTGTCCCCATTCAGCAATTCCCTACTGAAGACTGGAGTGCTCAGCTGGCCACAGAAGATTGGTCTGCAGCCCCCACCGCGCAGGCCACTGAGTGGGTTGGAACCACCACCGAGTGGTCTTGAGCTGTTCTGCCAACGCTTAAGCAAAATGGAAATGAGGCTGACAGAAAAAAAAAAAAAAAAAAAAAAATTAAAAAAAAAAAAAAAAAAAAAAAAAAAAAAAAAAAAAAAAAAAAAACAAAATTTCAAAAGAAAAAAAAAAAAAAAAAAAAAAATTTACTTCTTTTGGATGACTAAAGCCCTGCTATCAGGCAATCCTGCCAAAATATCTGAACCTATGCTTACAAGAAATACAAAAGACAGAACCATGTGTAAAACCACACAGTGGATATATTCAGCAAAACCCAGACCATAGGAAAGTATGAGACAAAATTTCTATGATAAATACACTGCAAAGGTAGGGGCAGAGGTGTCTAGGAAACCTATCCTTGAATTTAAATATATCAATTTATTTACTTACTTAAATCCCAACTTAAGCAATACCAAAAACAGTGGTAGCAGTGTATGAGAAGGTTGGATGCTTGAATACAAACTGGATATTTCATGAAACAAAGCATTTAAAATATTAGGTCTAAATGGAGCATACAGCGGGGCCGGGGAGATGGCTCAGTAGAATAAGCGCTTGACTGGCAAGCGCGAGGGCCTGAGTTTAATCCCTGGTTCTGCCAAATGAATGAATGAATGGGCATAGTAGTACAGACTTAGAACCCCACCTACTTGAGGAGGCTGAGGCAAGAGAATCACAAGTAAAAGACCAGGATGGGCAATCTGGCAAGACCTTGTATCAAAAAAAGAAAAAACTCTTACATTTTTTTCCCCCTTTCAAACCCAATTACCTTTGATCCTTTCAAATAAGTACTCTTGATTTGGTGTGAGGTCTAGATACTGCACAATTGCATTCAGAGTTGGAATGAGAGGGGCTTTGACCAGGGCAGCTTGTTTCAAGCTAGTAATACTTGCTTCTGTTCAAAATAAAACACAGAACACAGATTACTCATAATGAGGGTTTCAGGAAATTTAACATGCTTGGGTGCACACAGCTGGCTCCTCCCTGTCTTCAGTCCTTACACGAGCCAGTGATCTTCCCTAATGCACTACAATTTCAGCGTTCCTATGGAAACATTAGTACCAACTCCCCTTTTGTGTTGCTCTTCCTCCTCAGCACTAACCACTTTATTTTCTGTCTATCTACCAGGCAGAAAACAGGAACAAGGGCAGGGATGGCAGGGATGGGAGTTGTTGTATCCTGGTGCTCACAGAAGTATCTATATCTAGTATGTAGTAGGTACTGAATAAATAAAAACAATAATAGTTTACCTTAATTTGTATTATCTAGTTTACCTACAATTTATCATTTTGGTGGCCAGATTTATTAACACACACTCACATTCACTTCTAAAGAAGCAGCCAAAGGGGCTGGGGAGATGGCTCAGTGGAATAAATGCTTCCCTGGCAAGCAAAAGGGCCTAAGTTCAATTCCAGTTCTGCCAAAAAAAAGCAGCCAAACTCATTTTGACAAATCTATAAACAATATAGAAAAGATGTTATATGTATAAGAAGATACATGATAGCTTTCAAAATACTAAGGTGAATGAGGCTTCCCATTATTCCAAATAAACTTATCATAGTGTTTTCTCTTAAATCTTGAGAAGATCACTATGCAAAGAAATGAAGCAGCTAAAAAGAAAAATATAGCCGGGCATGGTGGCGCATGCCTGTAATCCCAGCATTTGGGAGGCTGAGGCAGGAGGATTGTTGTGAGTTCGAGACCAGCCTGAGCTACAAAGTGAGCTTAAGGCCAGCCTGAACTGCATAGTGAGACCCTGTCTCAAAAAGACAAAAAAAAAAAAAAAGAAAAGAAAAATATTTCCAAGTTTTTAACCTTACTAATAACACCCAATGCTGGGAAAAGGCATTCCTGTATATGCCATATAAAGCTAGAATATAAGCTGTCTGTAGGGCACTTGTGTTTAAAACCTTAAGATGCTCCTATCTGTTGACTTAACAGTTGTACCTCTAAAGAAATCCTAAAGAAATATAGAATGTACAGATTTAGGTAAAAAAGTCTAGAGATCTGTTTCTTAAAATATAAGACAAATAGTACAAAACAGTTACAATCTAACCATAAACATGGTGCTGAAGAATACTGGAAACAAGGTCTTACTATGTAGTTTAGGCTGATTTTGAACTCCCTATGTAGTTCAAGTTAGCCATGAACTGGCAGTGATCCTCCTACCTCAGCTTCCCTAGTGCTGGGATTACAGATGTGAACCACCAATACTTGGCTTCATACATACTTTATACAATGCATTTAAAATATGAAAAACATCTGCATCTAAGATAAAGAACACATAGAAGTGAAAATTTAAAAATATAACACAATTTAAAAATGAATGAGGTTGGGGAGATAGCTAGAAAAAGTATTTGCCTGGAAAGTGCAAGGGCCTGAGTTCAACCCCCAGTTCCACCAAAAAATAAAAATAAATTAAAAATTAAAAAATAAGTAAAAAATAAAAAAATAAGGGGGCAGACAGATAGCTCAGCTGACTAAAGCGCCAGCTTAGGCAGAACAGGGACCAGCATCTGATCCCTGCATGCTGTGCTGGCCTTGGGGGCGTGCTGAGACAAGGGACTAAGACTGGGCGTAGTGGTGCACACCCATAATCCCAGTGCTTGGGAGGCTGAAAACAGGAAAATCACTATGAGTCTGATCTGTGTAGGAAGACCCTGTAGACTCTCCTAAATACAGGAAAAAAACAAAAATAAAAACAAGGGATCTGAAAATAGCAATATACACATGCAAATGTTCAATGTCATTAAAGGTAGGTAGGGGCTGGGGAGATGACTCAGTAGAATAAGCTCTTCCCTGGCAAATGCAAATGTCTGAGTTCAATCCCCGGTTCTGCAAAAACAAACGAACAAACAAAAACCCCATAAAGGTAGGGGTAAATGCAGATCAAAAGTACAGTGAGACACAATTGAAATGATTGCAGGAGACACAGTCAGCAGTGCTGGGGAGATGCAGAGAACCTGGGACTCTCACACACGGCTGGTGGGGGCATAAATGGCTACTGCTGCTTCAGAGTAGCCTCGCAGTGCTGCAAGAGGTTATACAGAGTGACTATATGACTAAGCAGTTGCATTCCTAGTTATATACCCAAGAGAGATTAAAATGTAATTTGTATCAACACTTGTCCACGATTATAGTAGCATTATTCATTGTAGCCAAAAAGTGGAAATAAATCAAATAGTACTCAATTCATGAATGGAAAAAAAAAACCATAGAAGCATTTTGAAAATTTGACCATAAAAAGAAATAGCTGGGCATGGTGGTACATCCAGCATTCAGGAGGCTGAGGCAGGACTGTTGTGAGTTGAAGGCCAGCCTGGCCAACTCCCTCCTATATGCAGTGCCAGCCCAGCCCCTGGGGATGCACTGAGACACTAATTGAGACTGGGCATAGTGGTGCGTGCCTGTAATCCCAGCTCTTGGGAGGCTGTAAGTAGGAGGTATCACTTCGAGTATGATCTAGTAGTGAGACCCTGAACACCCTGTGTATACCCTTCCCTAAAATACAAAATAAATAAATAAATAAATAAATAAATAATAAAAAACCCAAAAGCAAAAAAAAAGCAACAAAACAAAAACACAAAAAAGAAATGAAATATTGTTAAATGCTATCACATGGATGAACCTTAAAAACATGTAAAAGTAAAAGAAACCAATTATAAAGGACTATCTGTTGAAGACCACTTAACATGAAATCCGTGAAACAGACTCATGTATACAAACAGAAAATATACTGCTCTGGACAACCCATTTAGCTCATCTGGGTGCTGACAGTATGCACAGGGCTGGAGGGAAATATAGGAGGGAGTGGGCAAGTTACAGGGCATGGAGCTTTCTGGAGTGATAGTCTTCTAAAATTAGGATGCTGCACAGTCCAAATTCTCTTGAATGGCATAATTAAAAGAGCATACAGAATAGTAAATTATATCTCAATAAAGCTTAAAAAATAAAGAAAAAACTATTATAGACATTTAGCTCCTCCCCCCATCTGAAGATAAAAAAAGAAGTTGTGAACAGTCCATTACAAAAGGACTGGTTTTTCCATTTGGCTGGTTTATTACACATAAATCAAATGCGAGGCTTTAGTTCACATACCTCCTATCTGTAGCTCTGGACAACCCATTCGTCTCATCTGGGTGCTGACAGACTCAATCTCCTGTGCAAGTGGCACTAGTATTGTCTCATTGATCCACTAGGAAGAAATAAGGTATAGATTTTATATATATAATTTCAAAGTATTCCTTTTTTAAATTTGTATATACATACATACATACAAATGTACGTGTTCTTTTATGTTCCAGGAATGAAACTCAGGACCTTGCACTTACCAGGCAGGCACTTGTACCACTACACTATATCCCTAGCCCTTATTTTTTAAAAGAGAATAAAAAATAGTAAAAGCAACAATTAGAAATGATACAGAATTTCACTAAACAATAGGAATTTAACAATGGTTGTTATATTGCAAATTGTTGCTTTCAAATTGTTCAGGTTATCAGATCATGAAAAATTGGTGAAGTTATAAAAAATTAAAAAGAATAAAAGAATTTAAGCATTAACTGCTTCTTTCTATAGACCAGCAGAAATCAGAAGTACAATTAACCAAGCTGTCCTGTATATATAAATACATAAGTATTTCTTCTTCTCTTCCTTCTCCAAAGTATTTCAGAAATAATAATTATCTTAATTTCTAGAAGCAACTCTAAGAATGTTTTTTGTCTTGTATTTGAATATTAACAGAACTGTCAGTATAGGGAAAGAGGTTTTCAATTCAAAACCTCTGCTGCTGGAAGCAGCAGCTCTGTGAAGGCTCCAGACAGTTAAGTAAATATACTACTGGAGTGATAATTACTTTAAGACTAGGAGTCAGGCACAGTGGCACATGGCTGCAACACAAGTAGTTTGGGAGGCTGAGGCAGTAGGATCACAAGTTCAAGCTCAGCCAGTATATTTTAGCAAGATCTTGTCACAAAACAAAGAAGGGGCTGGGGAGGTAACTCAAGGCAAAGACCTTGGGCTCAATACTGGGGGGGCTTGGAGGTACAGGTGGCTGACTAGAAATTTCAAATGCCATGCTCTACAGTATCACATTAATCTTGGATATGAGAAAGACCATCCAAATAAAGTCTCTTTGGGATGTTTGTGTATTACTGTTTTATGTGTTTATGTAGCAACTTCAATCAAAACTTTAAAAAAAGTTTTTTAGTCAGAATAAAAAATGATTAAAAAAAAGATACAAAATAAAATAACATGAACTCAACAATGGTTGCTGTATTACCTTCAAATCAGTTGTTCAGATTTTCTATGAGTTTTCTTTTCTTTTTTTGTGATACCAGGGATTGAACTCAGGACCCTGTGCTTGCCAGGCAGGCACTTATGCTGCGAAGCTAAATCCCTGGCAACTAACACTTAATTTTCATGTTGTTCTTTAACCATAAAAATGAAATAATGAAAAAAATGTTTCTGACAAAGCCCACAATTCCTTATAAACAAGTTTCAACTCAAAACCTCTGTAAGCTGAGTTTTTTTTTTCCATTTATTTTTATTTTATTGAATGTAAGCTGAGTTTCTTTGCAGTGCATATACCAAGCAAAATTCAATATAGTGAAAGACTCAAACTAAATTTACATAAATCTGTTTATCAATTTTATCTGATTTATTTAACCATCCAGATACTTTGCTGCAGAAATAGTAATGTGGCTGATTACTGGGTGTTCGGAAATGTATAATCTATGTGTATGGCTTTTAAGAAATCCAAAGAATGCTCAGTTCAGAACACAACAGCCTAAGAAATTCAGGAGGAACTATTTTTAGCTAATATTGTTGATAAAACTTTATATGTTTTAATATATGAGCATTTTTAGGCCAGTATATAACATAGAATACTGTACCAAATGGCTCCAGGTCATCATCTCACTTATTCCTCCAACATTTATTACACACAACCTACTTGCCAGCTACACTTTGGATGCCATGCAATCAAATCATTTAAGCTGTGCAGGAAAGAGATCTAGGCCTCACTCCCAGAAATTCTGAGTGGAGTTCTGAAATGAGGCTCAGAAATTTTCATTTTCTTTCTGTTATTTTTGTAGTGCTGGAGACTGAACTCAAGGGCCTACACATTAGGCAAGTGTTCTACCATGGGAGCTATATTTGTACCCTAAGTTGCCCAGGCTGGCCTCAAACTTGATCTTCTTCCTTCAGCCTCGTGAGTAGTTGGGTTTTCAGCCATTTGACAATGTGCCTGGCCTATTACCATTTTTCTCCATTTCTGTTTACTTTTTTGGTTTATTATAATTTTAACTAAGAGTGGTAGTTTCTTTCTTTCTGTTTTTTTTTTTTTTTGGTGGAACCGGGGATTGAACTCAGGCCCTTGTGCTTGCCAGGGAAGCGCTTATTCCACTGAGCCATCTCCCTGGCCTGGTAGTTTCTTTTTTTAACCTTTATTGATTTATAGTTTTTGAAGTAGGTCTTACAATACTGCCTAGGGTGATCTTGAACTCCTGCGCTCAAGGAATCCTCCTGCTTCAGCTTCTGGAGTAGCTAGAGCCACAAATGAAACTTTCATTGTTAAAATCCTGTCCAAGTTTCTACCAGTTTTTAACCCTCCTTCATGATACCTTATTTAAATTAGAATAAGTGATTTCAATATAGTTATAGAAGTCTTAGAATAGATGACGGATGCTGAAGGGTGAAGTATTGGTAGTCTCTATAGAAGGTAAGTGGAACTAACTGGTCTACAGTCTCAGACACACAGGTGCTATGACAAAAGGAAAGCATGCCGAGTGAAAACCTGGGAACATGTTTCAGAATGTGGGACAAATCAAACAGAGGGTTCTGCTCTAGAGAAACTGAAAATATGTGCATTCTGTGGTAGCTTCAAATATTTACAGCATCATTCTTTTTCTGTTTATAGTTTTCAGAGGGCACAGATCACCCTTTTGTTTCCTTCACAACACAGTGACAGAAAAGCTTTTTGGAGAGAAAAATTAAAAACTGGGAAAAGGAGAAGACCTTAATAACTTAAAACATTAAGAGGCTGGGGACCTCTCAGTGAGGGTGAATAAGGAGGTGCTGCCATGAAACTGCAAGAGAAGCTAGAGCAAAACATCAAAGGTCTGCAGAAAGAAATGAAGCAATGTAACAAGCTAATAAAGCAGAAAATGGTCACTCTGGGATATTTTCAGACTGCTGTCAGGCTCACCCTATCTCTTCAGGAAGGTACTAAGCCAAAAGATCATCTGTCACTCTGAGGCCCTACAACTCAGTTTGAGTAACGTGTGAGCAGGAGCCCTGCTGCAGAAATGGGTGCAGACTGCTGCTAAGGAAAATCCTCAGAAGATATGCAAGGAAGAGTGCTGTGTTAGGCCTCAAGGAGAATGGTAGTGAGGACTGAGGACTGCCGAGAGGCTCCATGGAGAATGCGTCCTTGTGGGCCTGACACCGCACTGCAGTGGGTCAGCCACGTCTCCCAGCAGCTGGGACTTGAAAAGCATGCAGAGCTACTATGATTCCATAACCAGTGCAGTGGGGCAAACGATCAAGTAGTAACCACACCCAGTGAGAGGATTCTGAGATTGTGGGCCTTTCTGGAGTAGCCTTTCTCAGGGAGCCCTTATTCTTTCACTGTGCTGTACTCTTGAGTGCCTCTCCTTGAGGAACAGACTTTTTCCAGTCTGAGCTTCACTGCTCTTGAGCTTCCAGGCATCACACAGATGCTGCCCTCCCCAGGGATGAGGGCTGGGGAAAGGGAAGCTGCAGTCTGTAGTAGGACTTTAGGGAATATCTTCTTTATCCACCTAAGAAGAAAGCAGCACAAAGGGTGGAGGCAGCAAGTTTCAGGGAACCAGCTTGAGGGAATATCTCTCAATTAAAAAAAGAAAATTTGGGCCCAGGGAGATAGAATAAACACTTGCCTGGCAAGCATAGGGTCTTGAGTTCAATCTCTGGTAATGAAAAAAAAAAATGTACATATTTATTACAGGGTCTTCAGGGTCTCACTATGCATCTCAGACTGGACTAATAATGATCCTCTTATTTTCAGCCTCCCAAGTGCTGGGATTATAGGCATGCTCCACCACGCCTGGTCTCATTCATGTCTCAGTGAACTGGGTCCCTGCACCTGCCTAAGTAGGCACTTTAATCTGCTGAGCTATCTGGCCGGCACTAAACAATTTGTTCTTAAAGGAGCCAGGGACAGATAAGACAAGACAGGTGAACGCGCGCACACACACACATGCACACACACATGTGCACACACACGCTTACATTTCTGAACTTAGCTGTCCATGAATCCATATGATCAAGAAGTTGTCTATTCATTGTCACTCGTGCCCAAACCTATTAAAAACGTTTAATAATAAAGAAAAATCTTGTCAGAAATCATTCTTTCCTGTATTCTCAAAAATATTTGAACTTTGAAAATAATCTTCAAAACTATCAATATTCACTTCATTAATATTCAGTAATTATGTTTACTACACACTTAATGAGTCATTTATGCACAAATAAAAAATTTCTTATGCATGTTTAAAGAATGATTTTCTTTTTTTTTTGTATTTTAGGGGGTCTACAGGGTCGTTTACAGCCTCCTGAGCTGGGACTACAGGCACGAACCACAACCATTCTCAATTGCAGTCTCAGCATGCCTCAGGGTGGGGGCAGCACAGCAGGCCTGGGGATCTAACCCCAGTTCCTATGCCTGCCCACAGGCACTTTAATCCGCTATTTGGCTGGCCCCTAAAGAATGGTTTTCTTGCCTTTTTTAAAAACATGTATTTGGCACAGGGTTTACTACACAGCTCAGACTTGTAGTGATCCTCCTGTTTTCAGCCTCCCTAGTTTTCGGATGATAAGCATGTGCCAACACACCCAGTCTAGATGGCTCAGGGAGCCCAGAGGTGGGGCCAATATGGCATGAGGTGCTGGGACTGACCTCGGTTCCTTGTGCTTGCCTAAGCAGGCACTTAGTCTGCTGAGCTATCTTCCTGGTTATTTTTCTTGCTTTAAAGAATAAAATAAAAATCCCACATTTGGCATTAAAATGATAAAAGTTACAAATTATGAAATGTTCTAACTGAATCCTTTAAAACGAAGAGCCTGATATATGCTAAGTAGTTAATTAGATATCTGAGTGCTTTGTGTAATAAATGGAGAAAATATTTGAGGTCGGACATTAATGTCATCCATATGGCATAGAGTAAATGTACAATATGTTAGTGTTAAGAACAGGAGGCTTTCCACTGTAAAGAGTGCCAGATTTATATTTCTATCTAGTAAAAGTAGAGATTATAGAAAAGTTGTGCCAGCACATTTTCTAGCAATTTGAAAAATTATAAATATTAAGCAATTTTTATTTTCCATTTACCTCTTCTGCAGCTTGCTTAGAACTGAGATCAGCTTCATCTTTGTTTGCAGAAGGGGCCTGAGACCTACAGGCAAGCTGATACTGGAACTTCTTTAAAGTCTGTGCATAATCCCCCATAGAACGATTGTAGTTCCAAAACGTAGGGCTGTTGGAAGGAGAGGTAGAATCTGGGCTTCCTAAAATGACAAAAGAATTCAGTCAGCTGTGGAAATGTCCCCATCCAGTGCTAACCCATGAACACTGCGTGTCTAGATTCCTAGGCAGTAGCAGTCAAGGAATCAGAAGACCCTCTCCATCACCATACTGTGTTCTTTGGAGAGCATGGGTTCCTTATGTTTAAAATTACAAAGAATCCTGGCGTGGTGGTACAATTCTATAATCCCAACACTGGCAGGCTGAGGCAGCAGGATCTTTGTGAGTTTTTTTTTTTTTTTTTTGTCTTTTTTGAGACAGGGTCTCACTATGCAGCTCAGGCTGGCCTTAAGCTCACTTTGTAGCTCAGGCTGGTCTCGAACTCACAACAATCCTCCTGCCTCAGCCTCCCGAGTGCTGGGATTACAGGCCTGCGCCACCACGCCCGGCTATCTTTGTGAGTTTGAGACCAGTCTGGGTTACAAAGTGAGCTCAAGACCAGCCTGAACAGCATAGTGAGACTCTCTCAAAAAGATATCTCCTCTCTAAAAAAACCAGAAAGGTTAATCACTGCATTGTTAGTAAAGGTATAAAGAAATAAAACTAGGGTCTGGGGAGATAGCTCACTAGAATAAATGCTCGCCTAGCAAGTTCAGACCCCAGTTTCAGAAAAATAAAATTAAATTGCCTTTTTTTAAAAAAAATGTATTTAGTATAGGGTTTACGGGGTCTCATTATGTAGATCGGACTTGTAGTGATCCTCTAGTTTTTAGCCTCCCAAGTGCTGGGACTACAGGTACCTGCCCCTACGCCTAGTCTTATTCTCACTGCACCCCAGGGTGGGGCCCACATGGCTTGTGGTGCTGGGGTTCAAATACCAGCCCTCCTGCTTTGCCTAAGCAGGCGCTTTTATCTGCCGAGCTATCTGGCTGGCCCTTAAATTACCTATTTTGAAGGGCATTTTTTGGGAGAAGGGTTACTTGGAATAAAATTCAGTGCCTTGTGACTGAGGGGCAAGCACTGCAAGCTGAGCTATATATCCCTGCCTTGAAGGGCATCTTTGATAACAGCTGGGTTTTTAATCAAAACTGACAGTGTCATAACTTAAAAGAATGCTAGGAATTACAAGTGGTTAAAAGTGTGTCTGGGCTAGGGAGATAGCTCAGCAATCTAAGTGCCTGCCTGGCAAATGCAAGGACCAGGGTTCAATCCCCAGTACTGCATGTGGTGCTGATGCCAGGTGTTCCATACTGGCCACTGAAACTGGGTATAGTGGTACATGCCTGTAATCTCAGTGCTGGGGAGACTGAGACAGAAGCATCACTATGAGACTGAGCTGCATAGCGAGATCTTGTACCGAATAAATAAATAAATAAATAAATAAATAAATAAATAAATAAAATGATAGGGGAAAAAAAGTGTGTTTTGGTTGTAAGATTAAACTTGTTTCAGCTGGGCATGGTCATGTATGCCTGTCATCATAATTCCTTGAGAGGATGAGGCAGGAGGACCACAATTCTGAGGGTAGCCCGGGCAAGAGAGGAAAAGTAAAAAGGACTGTGGAAATGGCTCAGTGGTAGAGTACTTGCAGCATGTGTGAGGCCCTGGATTCAGTTCTCAGCAATGCACGCGCGTGCACACACACAGCACACCCCCCCCCACACACCCCACACACAGTTCATTCACTCCTTGAAACTTGGACTTTTTAGAAGGGCCTTCTCAATAGTTACCACAGCCTCCTATGAATAAATTATTCTATGGGCTATGTCTCTGTTTTATGTAGTCCTCTATAGTATTTCTTTACTGATTAAATGACTGTGAGCCAAGTGTGGTAGTGCACATCTGTAACCTTACCACTCTGGGAAAGAAGGTAGGAGGACTACAGTTCAAGCCTACCTCAAGTAACTTAGCAATTCTGTGACAGACTACCTAAAAACAAAAAATCAAAATGAAAAAAGGGCTGGGGATACAGCCTAGTGAAAATGTTCTGGGTAAAAGCCTGAGCACCAAAAAACAAAACCAAAACCAAACACTACCCTTTGATTATAAATATACTTTCAGGAAATGTTAAAAACTGATATTCAGTTTTTTCTCTACAACTTCATCTTATAGAGGCCTCAGCCAGAGTACTTATCATTGAGGATTTCAGTTTTGGTGGTTTTCCTAAAGAGAACAAATTCTCTGAGGGCAAGAACATTTTTTCTATTTATTCAGGCAGTGCCTGAGTAAATAAGCAAGTTTTCAATAACAATTATATTTGGGCTTATTTTTCTAGGGGTTAACAGACACAAGAAAGATCAACTAATACTTTATCAAATAGAACAGTTTTTTCATTTTTAACTTTAGGAAGAGTTCTAGAAGTGACTATAATAAAACAGGTTTTCTTGTACTGTATATAGCTAAAAAGGATGAGAAAGCATGGAAAGGCTACGTGAGAACAATTCCTCAAAACCTTGAAGCCTACTCAGTCTTGTCGTTGGGTGGATATAATACGTTTCATCAAAGCATAAAAAGTTATCTGCAACAAACCAATTCACACACCATGTGAAGCTGGATTTCCAAGTAGGACATCTGATAAGACTGACTTTTAGGAATTAATTAACAGCAAGAAAAGGGGCTGTAAAGCAACACAATGACTTAAGGCAACAAAATAGGAACATGGTCATAAATGTACTTTTCCTGTTTTCTTTTTTGGCGGCACCAGGGATTGAACTCAAGACCTTGTGCTTGTACCTTTCCTGTTTTGATTAATCATTCTGACTACTAAAGATAATTAATCTTTATGTGAAAAAACCCTTGAACTTAGGGCTGGGGATATAGCTCAGCAGCACAGTGTGTACTAGCAAGTAGTACAAGGTCCCAAGTTTAATTCCAACAAAAACAAAAATCAAAACCTTGAACTTAAGTAAAATTAGAAGCAGGAAATTTAAACTAATTGTATGTTAGTTGAAGTTAATATTTTAGGTATAGCAAGCAGTGACAAATAGGGGCTTTCCACAACAATCACTAGCACTAACAGCGCCTCCAAAATAACACAAGATGTATAGCTGAAAAACCTCAAGGACCTAAGAGCAAGCGCCCAGATTTAGAAATCTAGCAACAGAGCAAACCAGATGATGTAAAATACCTACAACAAATACCTAAAGATGTTTACTAAATAAATCCATTATTTAAATGAATTAGGGACCATGTAAAAAAAAGTAAGGTATAAAGAGCCAGTGGCTAAAAATGAAGTAGGAACTGAAAATCAAGGAACATCCATTAGGGATTTGATGGGTGGCTGCTCTAGACAACTGTGTTGGCCTTGAAAAATCTACCAACTTACCTTACAGTGCTCAAGAGGGAACTAGAAATAAGGATTTGTTCTAGCAAGAGGTAGACAGCTGGACTGAGGTCTTTATCTAACTGTACTATCCTGTGTCAGCACAGGACCATAGTCTCAGTGGGTAAGAAAAATATGTTCCTGTGACTGGTACCAACGGATAAAAACCTGTCTTGTTGTTGACATTTTTAAAACTACCCCTGATTTTATTTTATATATTTTCTTCTTGTGAAAAAAAATTTTTTTGAGACAGGGTTTCACTATGTAGCTCAGGTGATCCTCCTGCCTCAGCCTCCTAAGTATTAGAATTACAGGTGTGTGCCACCATACTTGGCAAGAGATTTTAAAATTATAAATTCATCTTCAATGAATTCAAAATATCCATTTATACTGTCTGTGAGGCCAGGGTTATCCAAACCCAAAATTTAAGTTAGCTCAAGGTTAACAATATTTCTTGGCACCTGACAAGAGGCAAATATAAAATAGCTGGCAAGAGATAGACAAAGCACTGATAAACCTCTACTGAAAATGAAGGTCTTTTTTTCTGAAACAAATGAAAATTGCATATGTCCTAGGAGGCAAGCCTCTAAACATGATGGCCAACAAAACAAGATGGTTAATAACCTCCAAGAACTTTAGGTAACTGAAATGTTGGGAAAAAAGTCTATTTAAAATGACTTAACATAGCTGGGTGTGGTGGCATAAGCCTGTAATCCCAGCACTTGGAGGCTGATGAAAGTTTGCTATGAGTCTGAAGCTGGCCTGAACTGCATAATGAAACCCTTTCCAAAACAAACACTTAACATAGAAAAAGAAATTGAGACAGGCAGCAAGACCGTATAGTGTGAAGTAGCAGAGAATGAACCTCTCTGA
>PVKA01028397.1:0-29422 GCA_004027165.1 Ctenomys sociabilis
CTGGGTCTTAACCATCCAGCAGAAAAGTATAAAAGTATAAAAATGAAGTATACATCGTGAGCCCATAATATTAAGCTGAGCTGTAAATGGATAGGGTCGACAATTTCTTTGAATAACTCCCTATGGTTGCAGAATGCGGGACTGTGTTGGATTGTGGTGTCGAGTTCAAGCACCTAAGGTAGTTGAATGTCAACGGAGTTTTATGAGTTTCTTGATAGAGTTTGTTGGATATTCCATGTAAAGTATCATGCCATCTATGGACACTGACAACTTACAACTTAACTTCTTCCTTTCCAATTTGTATTCCTTTTATTTCTCTCTGTTTTCTAATGCCTCTGGCCAGTGTTTCAAGAACTATAGTGAACTGGAGTGGTGATAGTGGACATCCTTGTCTTGTACCTCGTTTTAGAATAAAAGTCTTCTGTTTTTATCCATTAAGAATGAGGTTGCTTGTTGTATTGTCATAGATGACTTTCATCAAATTGAAGTATAGGCCACCTATTCCAATTTCTGTAGGGTACTTTTTTTAATGAATGAGTGTTGGGCTTTGTCCAAGTTTATTGAGATGGTCAGGTGGTTTTTGTTTTTGGCTCTGTTGTTATGGTGTATTACATTTACTGATTGTATGTGCTGAACTATCCTTGCATCCCTGGGATAAATCGTACCTGGCCAAGGTGCATAATCTTCCTGATGATTATAATCTTCTTGCTCGTATTTTGAGGATTTTTGCATCTATGTTCTATGTTCATGATGGAGATTCTCCTGTTACTCTTTTCATTAGGCCTTTCTCTGGTTTTGCATATCAATGTAATACTTATCTCCAGAAATGAATTAGGGAATATTTCTTCCTTTTCAATTTCATTGAAGAGTTTGAGGTATATTAGGATTAAAAAATCTCTAAATTTCTTTTAGAATTTAGCTGTGAATCCATCAGAATCTGGGCTTTGTTGGTAAGTTTTTTTAGGAGGGGTTTATTTTTAGTTTTGAGTGCCAAGAACTGAATGCAGGGTTTCCAGCTTTCTAGGCAATGTTCTGCTGCTGAACCAAATATTAGGATATTCATAATTTTCATATCTTCTTGATTCAGTTTTGGTAATTTATACCTATGTAGGAATCTTTCCATTTCTTCTGCATATTTCATTCTGTGAGATTAAATATTTTCAAAGTAGCTATTGATAATCTTCTAAATTTCTGAAGGATCTATAGTAATTTTACTCTTTATAGTCATCATTGCTTGAATTTGAGATTTTTCTTTCTTCTTTTTGATGAGATTTGCTAGAGATATATCAATTTTATTTAAATTTCAATGAACCAGCTCTTTGACTCATTAATTCTCTCATTTTTTATTATATAAACATTCATGTCATCATCAAGTAGAGACAATTTTATTACCTCTTATTTTTCATATTAGTGAGACAATGAAAATCACAAAGTAAAAGGCAAAAGCTCTCAGTCTGTAAAAGTCATAATTATTAATTAGTTGGTTGCAAGGCAAGGTGTCAGAGGGTATGGCAGAGCAGAAGTGGCCCATGGTATTGCAGGTGACAGGCAACAGGAAGCAAGCAGCAGTCACCAGCCTGCTCTTCTCTTCCTTTATATTCCACCCAGGCTGCAAGCCTACTGACTGGTGCTCCACACACAGGATGGAGCATCCCTTATCCACACTCAGAAGTGTGGCATATTGTCGGGTGCAGAAAGGAAAACTCAGACACACCTTGCCTTCTTTGTGGAAGGGGAGATCTCCCTTTATTGGGGAAGCACAGCAGCTTATATAGTATAGCTAAGCCAATCATCAGCAGTCACATATTAGCATACAGCCAATCCCGCTCTGTTGCCAGGCAGCCCCCTCATTCTGTCCGGATCGACAGACAGGGCAGGGCCACACTCTACTTCCTGTTATTCCAAACATACCAAGGCAGAACCCACAAGGAGCGCCAAGCTGTTACATTGTTACCCAGATATCCCGAGCTGCTGCTTGCACAGCTCCCAACAGCATATTTATTTATTTTGATTCATCCTTAACATCAGTATCATACAATCTATATCAAAACACTTCTGAAAAGCCCCACGTTTAACTTCATAAACCCTTGGCAGGAGGTCTAGATGGAAGATGCAACTCTCCTTTCTAGTCTATATTATATTATTGATTTTTCTTGGTTTATTGCAGTAGCAAGATCTTTCAGTATTATATTAGATAAACATTTAGTAAATCACATATTTGCATATTGTCACCATATTATTCAATATTTTAGATATAACAAAAATACCTAAGATTGGAAAATTTATTCTGACATTTATTTAGCTTTCAATGTCAAAAGTCTAAGAGCATGATGCTGAATTTCATTAAGCTCTGCTTATAAACGCAATGGTGGTATTGGATCATTTTAGGTATGATGGTAGAAATATATCGCATGCTGACACAAGAAGCCACAGAGAGGTGAGGCAGGGCTTCTTGTTTCACCTTAACAACCCATTTTCTAGAATGATCTAGAGCCTCAAAGGAACTGTTCCTGTGGAAAGCAGCATCTTCCATGATAATTTCAGCCCACTCTGCTCCACCTCTCCAAGGTCCCCTTTGTTCTCAAATCACTATGCTGAGAAATCAGCTTCCAACACATAAGCCCCTAAAAGCAAGCCACATCTAACCTATAGCTGTCATGTAATAAAATTGTGCTTAACCAGTAATGGTGATAGAAGTAAAAATGGCTGTTTTCTGAAACCTAAAGTAGGTCACGAAAAAGCATTCATGCATTTTAAGTATATTCGATGACTAGTCCTAGTGCTCTTTTGTGATACATTAGATACATGAAGTGGTTTTGATTTTAAGAATTGTATATTAACTGTGTATAATGGCACACACCTGTAATCCCAGCACTTAGGAGACTGAGACAGGAGGACTGTTGAGAGTTAGAGATCAGCCTGGGCTACATAGTGAGCTCCAGGCCAGCCTGAACTGAATGGGGAGATCCTATCTCAAAAGGACAACAAAATAGTTCTATATATTAAACTACCAGGAGTTCAGAAAGCAGTGGCCCACCTAGCTCTCCCAAAGTTACCAGTTTTGTTTGCTTCTCATAGACTATCATCTGTACATAGAGCAAACCTCCCTAGACAACTTTTTTCAAAACATTGTTCCATTTAGGTCTAATTTGCTCAAGGCATTCTTTATTTTACAATGGTTAATTTCTTTTCTTTGATACTAACATAGACTGAATTTACCCAGAGTATTCTTTGTGGGGATTAGTGGGAGAGAAATTACTGCTAATTAGAACATTCGCTACTTGTCTGGGCTCCATTTATGACAAAGTTTAGTCTTTGATACACAACAGGTGACAGAGGTGGCACTGAGCATTGGCGCCCTGTGTGAGCGAGTGATGATAAACATTTAGTAACTCAAAAGAGGCAAAAAGGCACAAAAGCATTATTACATGACTCCACTCTCCTCCAGACCTGATTTTTTCATTTATATTTTCAGATGGGTAGATACAGTAAATTTCTTAACAGAGTATCATGTACAATGCCATTAGGCGACAAGTAATCTCCCAAGGATGAACTGAAATTCTTGGAATATTTCAATGCTTAACAAAACATCATGTCAATATCAGCTGTACAAATGTACTTAAATATTTCTGGAAAGCAAAGGATGATAACGTGAAGTCATGTAAGTGCTCAGGGATCTCCCACAGTTATAAATTATAACCAGGAAATAAACCTAGCCTTGGGCAAGTTGCAAAAGAGAGAAAAGCATGAGTTTGATATGTCTTCCACCTCCTCACAGTATTTCTCTTCCATTTCTGAGTACCACTTTGAAGTCTCACGTTTTCAAATTTTCTTTTTGAATAGGTAAGGGCACCCAGTTTGATTGCCACATGAGTACAGCGCTAGTGACCAAATACTTATTTTGTTCGATAAAAATGAATATATCTTGTGTTTACAATTCTTCAGGAAGCATCGCGTTTCATTAAATTGACAAATCCACATAAGCACAATAACCAATAAGTATTAATGTCATAAGCTCACCCACATCTGAGTATCTGACTATTAGTAGCCCATAAATACATTTTAGATTAAATGGGGCTGTGGAGACAGCTCAGCAGTCTAAGCTCCTGCCTGCCAAGTGCAAGGTCATGGGTTCAATCCTTGGTTCCACACATAAGTCATGCTGGCCCCTGGCACTGACTTGGCTACTAAAGCAGCATGGTGGCACATGATGTTATCCCAGTGCTGGGAAGGATGAGGCAGGAGGATCACTATGAGTCTGAGCTCCATAGTAAGACTCTGTCCAAAACAAACAAGTAAATAAAAGAATAAAAAAAAATTTTAAAAAACCAGTGGGCATCTACTAAGTGCCCAATGAGTACAATATCATCGCTAATGAAATATTCATGTTTAATCAGTCTATTATCGATGAAGTAGTACAAAGATAATAAAACTGTGCTAGATTATTAATGTATCTATTCTCTTTCTAGTTCAAGCATGTAAGTATGTTTCCTTAAGTTTTAACAGAACGTGATCTCTCTTGCTAACTACAGACAGTGCTGACACCAGTTTGTGTCATTTGAAAGACACCTGGTGCCAATTACAAAATGATGATTCTGACCAAAAGAATCTGAAGTTAATGATTTTCTTACAGATATAATGATTCATGTTTTATTTAAAACTTCTGTTTATTATCTCAAATTGAAAATGTTTTAGGGTATTATATGACTGTATTTTATGTAAGAATTCAAAGATAACAGGGTCTTCTAAAATTTCATTCTAAATATGCATTAACCATTCCGATATACAAAAGTTTAACCTCATTCCTTAAAAAGATTATTTTATTTTACCAAGAAGCAATTTTGTTTTCTTACCAGGAACTAAACTCAGGGTCTTGGTACTTATCAGGCAGACACTGTGCTGCTGAGCTACATCTCTAGCCCCGAAATACTTTTCTTTTTGGAATGTCATCATTTAAATTTTAATAAAACATATTTCATGTTAAATAAAGTAAGTTCATCCACTCTTTTTTACCTTTAAAACTCTTGATTCTATCTTTAAGCTCTTTCTGAAATAAGTTCTGGATAGTAGGAACATTGTTTTATTTCCAAATACTATAGAAGGAAATCAATAAATAGCTCTAGGATGATGCATCAATTTTTTCCATCTGAGTTTATGAGTTTCCACATAAAAACTCATTCCTGGGCCAGAGAGATGGCTCAGCAGAATAATGGTTTGCCTGGCAAGCACAAGGGCCTGAGTTCAATCCCTGGCTCAGCCAATAAATAAATAAATAAATATAAAAACTTATTCTTTTTAAAACTTAGACTCTTTTGGATACATACTCATTCAAATGCCAGATTTAGCTTGTGGCTTTACCAATCTGATTTATAATAGTCTCACAGTCTTCTAGCCATACCACAAAGAAAAAGGCTTCTGCTATTTGAGTTTTCCTCAGTATCCTGAACTAAGATTGCTATGGCTTCCTCCCATGGCTGGCCTTGTACCATTTTCTAATTTTTTGTTTATTCTCACTAAATCTGTCTGTAATAATCTAAATTACAGCTTGGCTAACCCTTTGGAATTTAGTACATATACATTTATATGAACTACTCAGTCCTTGTTAGTAAAAACTGTTCGATTTTAAGTCAGAATATATACTATGTGCTAAAACATCTCTTCATCTATGTATCTGTGTATCTATCTATCTATCTCAATATATGCATAAATATATATGTGTGCTTATTTTTTCACTCTAGGATTTATTCACTGTTTTTATAAGGTTTAGATATAGACACTTTTATTACAAGGCAAGAAATACACAAATAATAATATCTTGAATAAAAATTATCAAATATCTTTGTATAACAAATTTTGATGGAACAACATGCTTGCGATGAAAAAGACCAAAAACCATACATTAATTTTCTGATAGTGAAGTACCCAATTATAACAGGCAAATTAATGACTAATTGAAGAAAACGAAAATAATGGGTACTTTGCAAATATAAATGTTCAATGAAAAATAGTGTAGTTTTTTCATGTGTGGGTATTTGGAAATTACAATAATAGTAATCTAGAAAAAGATAAATATATGTGCTTTTTCATTAGGATTATATGGCTAAGAAGAGACCTTAAACAAAATAGGTTTGCTACACAGATCTAAACTAAGGCTTTCCATTGAATGCCCCCCCTTACAATTTTAGCTACCTTTCTCTTCCTAGTGTGAAGACACAGGATCTACATACCAAGATTTCCTTTACAAGTGCAAATTCTTTTATTCAAAAGTCAAGTATCTTGCCCACTAACTTGACTACATAGAGCAGAATGTATAATCAAGTTTTTCACATCCTTCTGCTCTGCAAAGGGCAATGAATATTTAGGGACAATATGTAATACAAAACCCATGGACAAATACCTGTCATCTTGGTCTCTTAAATGTGTACTGTTTCTAATGTCTTATCAATTATTATACTCTCTTTAAAAGAAATTTAAAAAACAGGGAAAAATTTAAGATTTCCTGAAAGCAAGTGCTAATATTCAATTATTTGTCCAATCTTGCGTAACTATATCTGTTAATCTAAGCAACAGATTTGACATTAAAAATAGATAATATAGCAGTGATCGTTCATTAGCTATTCCTGTTTTGAAAACTGTAACATATGTATTGTTGTACATTATCCTGTTTTATCATTTTATCTATTTGTTTTTACTCTTCAAAATAAAATAAAAACGTATTAAAAAAAAGAGTGGCTTTGTTGGCGACGATCAGGCCTTTGACCTACATGAATGTACTCATGTGTACTGGTTGTCAGTAACTGGCTGAGGCTCAGCTTTTTGTAGTTGGCTTGTATCATGCTATTTCTTACTCAGAAAAGTGCCTCTAAATTAAGTTTAATTTCATTCACAGAGTAGGTTTGTTCTCAATTTATTATATACAAACACAAAGTATAGAAATAACTTCAGATAAAATTTAATATCCCCTCTTATGAGAAAGATCATTATTCATTAACTATTATATTTAAGAAGAATAAAAGTGTTGCTTCTCATTAACTTTCTATGTATTTAGTACAGGGCCTCACTGTACAGATCAGACTCATAGTGATTCTTCTGCTCCAGCTTCCCATGTCCTGGGATTATAGGCGTGTACCACCACACCTGGTCTCAATCGCTGTGTCAGTGTACCCCAATGGGCAGGGCCATCACAGCACATCTGGATCGAACCCCAATTCCTGCACCTGCCTAAGCAGTTGCTTTAGTCCACTGAGCTATCTGGCCAGCCATTTGTCATGAATTTTTAATATATTCACATAACACAACATAAAATTATATATTGTCCTTATATATGTTCCTGAAATAAAACATAATTTCTTCAGTAACTCTCAGGAGTGAAGTTTACAAATTTTTATTGCATCTGTGTACTCAATGTTTATTAGAAAAATGACAGATTTTTTTTTTTGGATTTCATGCAATACAGTGAAAGAAAATACACTTGGATGAGAAGGACAATTACTCATTGCATATCACAACACATTGTTGAATATTCTTGTAGTCCTTTAAGTAATCAGTAGTCCCAATTTAACCTTCCCATTTACAGTGATGTTTATGTTACCATGTTTTCCTTGCCTGGAAGATGAAATATCTACTAAGTCATTCTTTTCAAAAAATATCACTAACTGAAATATATTGGACAATAGAGAACATTAAATTTCCTTTCTAGTCCCATTCTATACACTGATTTCTTCCCAATGGGCAGCGATGGGAAAAATTAGATTTTGGTAAACAAAAGCACATTTCAACTTGAAAGTGATCAACCAATCATACATGTTAGTGATTGGAGACCATTGTGTGGAAGAGATCAACTGTACTATAAATGTTACCAAATTATGAAAAATTGACTTAACAATTTGCTTGATGTCTGCATTATATCCTTCTCCTAAATTTCTTTCACTGAGAAAGTGCCAAAACCTAAAATCCCATTGCTTTTGAATGATTCCAGGCCTCAATAATGCAAGCGATCCATAGAAAGTGAATTCTTAAAACAAACCCTATACTACCAAAGGAAATTTGATACAGAGCCTTTCTCTCTGCCTCCTTTTTTTTTTTTTTTTTTTTTTTTTTTTTTTTTCAGAACTGGGTATTGAACTCAGGCCCTGCACTTGCAAGGAAGCACTTCTGCCTCATTTCTTATGATTGCTGGATGTGATAAAAAAAAGTATGAATATTTAATCACAAACCATGAAGAAAGACAACAACCAAATCCGTGCAAGAAAAATACCAATACAATGTGTGAGTATGTGGCACTTTTTTAATGGGACTAATCCACAAATTATGAAAGCTAAGATTTTCAGGACCAACTGAATCAATTTTGTGATTTTTTTTCAAGACTTCATTTAAAAACACTGATTTGCTATTTCATAGTATGTACCTTATCATTTCTCAAATGTACATAATCACAAAATGCTTGATTAAGGAATGGAAGTTTCACATGTAATGGATATGTGTGCATGATTACATGTAGGAGGGGATTTGTAATTACTTGGTGTATAAATATACATCCACATAGTTTAATCTGTCACAATAAGCACAACAAAAGTGTTATCATTTAAAATAATTCTATAAATCATAATTTCAAAAAAGAAAACAATGGTATATTTGAAAGAACCACAAATCATAATATGACAACAGGTAAATTCTCAAAATCATAAAATATTAATATTTATTATAAAATTACTGGTGACATTTTTGGAAAGACATATAGAATCTTTGGTCTGCAGGATTTTGAGCAGTACAAATACCCAATATCCCAGTTCATTGGGAATGCAGAGGGAACTCTGTTGAGCTATATGTCAAAGGTCTGCATTCCTACCAGCAACTACATCTGTATCTTTCTCCTTCCATTAGTCATGCTCTGCTATAAATGCTCAGGAACACACAAACAACCTGTGTCTTCTCCAAATAATGTGAACTTCAGACCTTCTTATTATATAAAACAAAAATGATAAACAATTATTAAATTTGCTTCCATAAAGAAATTAAAGACTAACAAAATTTGGATTTCACCCAAACCTTAAATATTGCTAATAATTACACTCTATTAGAGTTAGACATTCATTTTTGTGAGACAACATTTTCCATGTTTTATATAAACCTTATTAATGTACTGTACTTAGATTCACTCAGCAAAGATATTTCACTATTCATAATTTTTCAGCATACTATATGACATCATGTATTATTCCTGTATGCTGTACATTATGCATGATGAAAAAGAAAATTCTGATTGTTTTCATTTTTCATCATTTAAAAATAGAATATTCAAATGGTAATATGTAGCCCAGAGGACAGGCAAGATAGCTAAGTGGACTAAGTGCCACTTTGGCAAGTTCGGGGACCAGGGTTTGATCCTCAGTCCTGCATGTCCTGCCGGCCCTGCTCCCAGGGTGTGCTGAGAAGGCGACTTAGTCGGGGTACAGTGGAGCATCGACAGAATCTCAGAGCTGGGGAGCCTGAAAACAGGAGGATCACTGTAAGTCCAACCTGCGTAGTGAAACCCTAAACCAAATATGTAAAACACAAACAACCAACCAAAAACTATATCCTGGAACGCTGGTAGCATTGTAATATCAGCACTTGGGAGTCTAAGTCAGGAGATAGAGCAAATTCTAGGCCTACAAAGTGAACTCAAGGCCAGGCTGTACATAGAAAGACCCCATCTTGCAGAATAGAACAAAACAAAACATACAAAAAATGTAAACAGAATCACAAAAAATAGATTTATGCAAGAAACATTTACAGACCAATTCTTGTATTTTATGGAGATTATTTTTGAATAAAAATTATACATTAACTCATCTATTTTCTTCTTTATTATCATGAGCTATCTATTTCTGAGATCTTTGTTGTCCCATAGTCTACTAACACACATTAAGAAACTTTAATGCCATCCTAATTTCCCACCACACAGAAATGATTCTGGTAATTTCAGAAAGTGATAGTAAATTTCTTGCCAGGTCATTAATGTGATTCTCTAGAGTGAGCTGATGCTTATGGTTTATGAAAAGCCTTATTGCAAGCTCAACAACTAATATGAAGAAGACAAGGAATAAAAGCAAGAGACCAAATGCAGTGCTAATTAGATCTGTGCACTTAGACACTACATAATGCTTTCTTATAATGCTGATCAAGTGGAAGGGAAAACATTATGAGATAAGAAGCAGAAACTAACTTATTTTTATCTCACTTGTGGTAGTCATATTTTTATTGCTAATATTGGTTTCAAAAGTAGGAAAGGAGAAAGAAGAAAATAAAGACAAGGGGCAGAGGAGACACTTTCGTGGCATAAACATCAACTTGACAAGCGCAAGATCCTGAGTTTGATCCCCTGTACCATACACACACACACACACACACACACACACACACACACACACACACACACACACACAAATGAAGACAGTTGAAATGAATGAAAAATTATTGCCAATAATAACCATGAAAAATAGAAAATGCAAGTTTCAGTAACTCTCTGTGTACATGAGGTATGAATCATTTCTCTTTAGATAGCATGTAAACAACTTTCTTTAAACACCTGTCCTCTTGAACTTTAAATTCTTGGATGGTGTCAATCAACAACTTATTTCCCTCGTATGGTGCCTATAAATATATAAACACATAAAATAAATATTATTTATTTATTTATTTATTTGGTTCAGAGTCTCATTACGTAGCTCTGACTCATAGTGATCTTCCCGTCTCAGCCTCTCCAGTGATGTGATTAGAGACGTGTGCCACCATGTCTGGTTTCAGTGGCTGGCTCAGTGCATGCGCTGGCAAGGCAACGTGTAATGGGGTTTGAACCTAGATCCTTTCTCTTGTCAGTCAGGCACTTAGAGCACGAGCTATCTCCACAGCCCCAAATTCTCTATAGCTAATGTAAATTTTTGTCCATTTAAATTTTCTATAAAACTAAAACCTACTGATGAACTTAGAATTTCTCTAAATATGAGATGCATTTGCAAGTAATATCTGAAAGTATAACTGTAAATAAATTATAGAAATTGTCTATACTTTTGTAGTTAATGGAAATGTTTTACTTATTTGTTTTTGCATACTATTATTTTATTTAATATGTATATGACAGTGGAGAACTATATTATGTTAAACCAATCTTTTATTAATTGTTATAATGATTTTGCTAATAAATTACAGATCTCTAAAAGAGCGATAAGGATAGAACAATAGCAAAGTGATAATTTAATGGCCTTTCTACAGCTTGGGAGTTAAAAATAATTATTCAAAATTAAATTTGGTACCTTTTAAGACCATATGCTGCACAGGACATTCTTGTTATATCAACAGGAGCTCCAGTGAGGACATGGGTAGCATATGGACTTGGAATTTTTGTTAATTAAAAATAATGTTGCCCTACATTGATGTGTGTTCCAAAGAGGGACTCCTAGTGCATAACAGCAAGTTGCTGTGGTCAGTGTTGTAGGAGTTTGACAGGTATAAAATTTCATGCTAGACTTTAGCACAGATGTGTAACTTTAAGGTTGTATATATTCTATTTTTAATAATGACAAGAGAAGACCATGGCTGGAGTTTTTTATTTTAGTAGCTGGCCTTCATTCCAAGTGTAGTTGCTGCCAACAGAAGTTGAATACTATGTAATAACTGGCAGAAAATAGGATCAACCATTTGTAGGACGCATTTATATCTTCTTACTTCTGTGTAGGGTGCTTCAGGGTAGATTTAGGGCAAAGATTGTTCTAATTCTCTGTATGCGTCTTCTGTCCTCACCCACAATTTCATGGTGATCTTGTGGCTCCCCCTACCATAGAAGCCTGTTTATGATATGAATCTGAGATGCATTTTTGAGCTGCTTTGGTCAGTAAAGCATAGTGAAGACAATGCTCAAGTATCAGATCTCTGTCTGAGGCCTTCAGCACTTTCTTATCTCTTTATTTTCTTCTGAAGATTTTTCTGAATTAAATTGCTAGAGAAAGCATGGAAAATATGTAAGTTAGTCTTATTTTTCCCATGAAAGCCCAGAATCAGGTATGAACTAAACAGGAATTATTAAATCTCCAATGCTATGCTGCTGCTGCAAAGGTGAGAACTGATTTAAAGCATAGTTCAGCGAGCCGGTAGTCTTGCGAGCAACAATAAACATTTATTGTTAAACCCACTGAATTTTGATGTGGTCTTGTTGTGCATCAGTGATTTGTAATATATGCCCATAACATTACTTTTTTTACCTTAAACAAGTAGCACATCACTTCTTGAGTTAGCATCAGTTTTCAAAAACCACAGAATAAGGTGACACCTCTCTAGTACCACCACTCTGAGAGGCTGAGACAGTGGAATCACAAGTTTGAGTACATCCTGGGTGACTTGGCAGAAAATAGGATCAACCATTCATAGGACACATTTATATCTTCTTTCTTCTGTGTGGAGTGCTTCAGGGTAGATTTAGGGCAAAGATTGTTCTAATTCTAATTAGTGAGATTATGCCACAATGTAAAAATTTCTTAAAAATGCAAGAATGTCTTTTGTTCAAGCCTCAGCTCTGAAAACTTCAGGCACACACAAAAAATGCACAAAGAATCCAATGCTTGGAAATATATACATACTCTACATGCACTATGGTGAAAGGGACTACAAGACCCATATTTTTTCTCATAAAAGGAGTTGACTCAGACATGACTTCCAATTATATCAACTCCTTTTTCAGATTGTACTTATTATATTAGAAAATATGGATGTTTGGGCTTTGGATTTTATTGATGTAGGTTATAAGAATCATTAGATATTTAGTATAGGGTCTACAGGTTCTCACTACACAGATTGGACTCATAGTGATCCTCCTCTTTTCAGCCTCCCAAGCCCTGGGATTACAGGTGTGCACCACAGTGCCCAGTCTCATATAGACCATTTGGCATGAAACCATAAGGCATGGTTTCTCTAGCATAAGAAATCTGAAATAAAAGTAAAGATGGCAAAGTGTAGATAATTGGACATTGGGATGTATTAGTTTTTGTGTTTTTGTTTTGTTTTGTTTTAAAGATGAAGGAAGGGAAAGGAATGGGGATGGGAAGAGACTTGGATGTGCCATGTATATGCAACAGCTCTGCAAGAGGAATGTGATCATTATGGGCTACAAAATTGTACTAATAAAAGTAAATATGAAAAAACTCCAAAAATTATCTTGTCTAATTCCTACAAACTATTACATATCATTAAAAAAGATACCCCCCAAAAAACAGTGTTTGGGTTTTATTTGATAAAAGTAATTGTAGAAAATATATGCTCTTAGAAAGTCATAATTTAGTAGAAAGTATCATTGAAGTTAACCCAAGTGAAGAAAAACATTGTGTTTCATTAAGCAAAGAAGACCTAATAAATGTAACAAAAGAAATTGCTTTCAGTTCTCTAAGAATTCAAACAAATTTCCAATGAAAGTATTCTCTAGTCTGCATAAATATATAAATATCATTTGTCTTGAAGGATGATATCCAGGAAGACCATAATGAGCTAAATATGCTGCATATTTAGGAACTGTTAATGAAAAATACATATAAATCTTCTGCCTTCCACACAACATATCCCATGTTCTACCCAGCTTTTACTAAAATGCACACTGAGCTAACTAAACTCTGTCAAAGTATATGAACCTCAGACCAACAGGCTACAAAGGGTGGAGAAGAACTGTTCCTATGTTTATGACTCCCAACTTCTAGTCATTTCAGGAAAGTATCTCAGTGCCCCAAACTTCGAAATAGTACAAAACCAAGGCAAAGTTTCATCGAAATTCTGAGCTCTGACAAGATCTGCAGAGATTAAGAATGCTAGAAACATGTGGCTAAAGTTACATTTGTTGAAAATGAGCTGGACGTTGAAGAACATAGGTCTTGCTAGACTTTGGCTAGGCAGCAAGCAAAGCTAGCAGTGGACACAGGCACATAGCTGCTCTGTTGCTCCAGGCTGCTAACACAACCTGCATGATACTTGCTTCTCTCTCCATTCCCTTTCTCCTTTCCTCCCTTACTTTCAGGCCTGGGAGGGTGTAAAGCACATCTGCTTACCTGGAAAGGGAAACCGATTTCTCTCTGTCAGGCATGTGGGCTCCTTTAACTATTGCTTAGATCAGGATGGTCAAAGAAAATGAAAAGCTTCTAAAATATTTGTAAACATGCATCATGTCAAACTGACCTTCAATTTTCTGTGACCCAAGAAATGTTCGCTGCATAATAAGCTTAAGACCTGTGCTCTTGTAATAATTTAACATATGGGAAGAATTCATTCCTATGTCTGATGTGCCCAACAAAGTACAAAACAGGTATTTGTGGGAACACAAATATAATTTTAAAAGATAGTGAATATTATTATTATGTCTTAGCAAAATTGCAGCCTCCTTCACATAGTTTTTGGTTGTGAGTCTATTAAGAAGCTATGTGCTGGCAAGCACAAGGGCCTGAATTCAATCCTTGGTTCCGCAAAAAACAAAAAAGAACCTATGTATAACTGTATGTGGCTCCTCTTCTAGCATTATGGGGGTTAAAGGAAATATATTCAATAAAGAATATGAAATTCATTACTTTCTGATTTTTGAAATACAGAACATACATGTCTTTCATGTGCTATAATTGCATACTGACCAATTGCTACTGTGTACCCTAAAATAATTCAGGTTGTTTTTGTGTTAAGTAGCTGAATTACAAGTAAAATTTGTAGTTAATGTTTTAAAACTAATATATTTTCTAAGACTATGTTTATTGCACATGTCCACTATTAGAAGGGTATATATTTTTGCAAAATAATTACTTAATGTGCTCATACTATGCTGTAAGCCTACACCTCACCTTTGTAAGTCAAAGCTAAACGCATTTCTTAAAGTACTTGAAAAGTCTACTAATACAATTTGCTATTCAGTCAAGTTATAGAATTCATAGAGTTTATAAGGCAGCATCAGCTCACATTCATTGTATTAATAAGGCACATTCACACATCTCTATTTGAATGCAACACATGCTCCGTCTCTGACTTTTCTTCCAAAATAACAAAGGTTTCAAACTATAAAAGGCAGCCTCATGCTACCAGGCAAATTGTAACAAACTATCCATTCAGTGATGTGAAATTCAGCTCAAGGTATTCAGCACATTAGTGTTTACTTGAAACAGGTGACAGATGTATTAGAAAGAGCAAAGGGCCTGTGATTGAAATCCTGGATTCCATTCCAAAAGCTTAGAGATCGTCAGTGGGTTTTTCAATTGCTCTGAGCTTCAGTTACTTAAGGCGAAATCTCAGCCTTGAAAAGCAAACTTATGAATAAGAGATATGTGGCTAACAAAATTGAACAAGCTGAACAAGTTGACTGGCAATCTATAAGTAATCAATAAATGCCAGTTTGCCCTCTCTCCACACAGATATTAAAGGAAGTTATCTAAAACAATAGCATTTCCAGAAAGAGAAAGGAAAAGTAGATTTCAAGAATGTACAGAATGAGAATTAAGGGAAAAGAAACAGGGAAATGAAATGCAAATAAATATCATTTTTACGTCAAGTTTAGTAAGCAAACTGATCTTTATTTAGAGGACAGTAGAAAAACATGTTTCAAAAGGCAAATATAAATTCAGTACATTTGGAATCAATTCATTCTCTTCTGAAATGATGCCAAAATTCAAAATGAGTTAATATTATTGTACTGCAAATTTTTCTTGTTAAATTTGTGTCTTTGATATTATACTATTGTGAGATAAGTTATTTTATCTTTTTTATTTTAGTAGTGTTTTGCAAATGATTTTGAACTCCTAGAATACATTGTTATGAAATGCTAACTAATATGCATAAAATGAATTGGTTATTATTTTATAGTGAAATGGAACAGATATATGTATGAAAGAAGTACATTATTATATGTCTCATATATTCTTTATTTTTGCTTTTGTTTTCAGAACTGGGGATTGAATTCAGGCCCTTGCACTAGCTAGGTAAGCACTTATTCTACTGAGCTGTGTCCCCAACCCCCACTTCTTAAATTATGAACATCTAAAATAAATCTCATGGATTATTTAAAGCATTTTAAAGCTGTAGTATAATTCATCACAATAAATAAAAACATTATTTATTCCCTGAATACATATTAATCATGAAGAGCAAAATGTTTCTCCTCCACAAAGAAGGAATGCATTTCCAATGCTATAGAAACTTTTCATCTGTTACCCTTGTTCAGAAATATAAATGTAACTGTCCATTGACAATAGGACATTGTAAGATAATATTATCTTGATTCAGATACCTTGGCTAAGATCTGGAATAACACTGATGCTTGTCCTGTATGTTATAAGTAGAGAGTTTTATTACATACTGCTTCTCAGATCCTAGCACAGGATTAGTGTGTAACATCATTAATAAATGAAAACCATACAATGGCATCAGGATTCCTCTCCACATCTGTCTTCTGTGCAAGTATCTGCTTTTGTTTCCACTCGGGTCACTGAAAGGCAAAAGCTTGTGCTTTTCTTTCTGCACAGAAAGAAATAATTTATTCCCATTTTCAAGTTTACAAGTCTCTTCCATCTAGTTTTGTTCTTGATTCTTGGGGCAGGGAATTGGCTGGGCCCTAGAAATGGGTCTGTTCTGGACTAGTCAGTCCTATGCTGGGCAGCAGGATCCTTTTTTGTTCATCTCTGCTCTCTTATTCGAACCTTATGTGTGGATATTGTGTAGTTGCTGGTGGTTCCTTAGAAGAGACTGGAACTGGAAGGTTCCAGTCTGGAAGCAGCCAAAGGGTTCAGCAGTGATCCAAAGACTAAAAACGGGGATAGGTCAATATTTGGCCACAGTGTCATTCTAGAAAAGGAGAACTCAGCACTGCGGAACAAGCTTCAAAGGAGGAAGGGGGAACAAAGATTTTTTAAAAAAGAAAGAAACAGGAAGAAGGAATACAAAATGGCCACTTCTCCCTTGTATATTTCAACTGAAGTATCGTCAGTGTACTGAAGAATGATACTAGCCATATCACCTTCAGGAAGCTGTGGTCTAGCATATGTCATTCCCTTCATGAAACCTGAAGTATTTTGGATGAATTTTCCTAACAGCCAAAACATGTTCATATCATCAGACTGTCTAAAATAAATGTAAGAAAATTAATTTCTTAAGTATTACCACTTTCAAATTGTGATTTAAAACGACTGGATAAAAATCAGCCACATAAAATTTATTTGTATTTTAGATGTGTATCTCAAGTAGAGGCAGGACAGAATTCTCAACATACCATTAACATAATTTTTATTCCCCTGTGAGCTTCCAGCTGAAAGTAAACTGCTGTCACCCAGTTCCTTTTTGTTCTAGTAGAACACAAAGATAGTGGATCCTACTATAGTATTATGTATACAGAAAGATAAAATCTCTTGCTGAAAGAGCCAGATGCCTCTTGTCACAAAATTTATCTTCGGGGTCTATCAGGAAGATAGCTTTGTTTTCAAAAATATATCAAAATAAAAGAATTACAGGACTCTAAGTTACTGTGAGAGGGTTATATGAATCTAATGAGCAGGCAATATGACAAATTGTGACCAACAATGCTAGCCTAACCACAATTATCCAAGCTGAGTAACAATGAACACAGTACTTGAGCTTGTGCTGTGTAGTTTGTGCTCCCCTTTCCCTGAAGAGGTGCTTGTCTGAATGTGGTAACACCCTGAGATATTAATCAAATTATTCTACAACAGTAGACCTTGGTGTAGTCATTCCAACTCTGGGCCCCTACACACTCATATGCATTCCTACCACCTCAAGAGTTAAGAAAATAGCTTGCTGGGAGCCATTTTGGATTTCAAATCCTAACAAGCTCCCATGAGATGTCAGTGCTGCTGGATGCCAGACTACGGGGAAGAAATGTCTTCTAAACCAAGATACTGTAGAGCAGCTCAGATATAAAATACTTAATTTCCCAGACCGAGGATGCTACAAATCCATGTGAACAAAGCTTTAATATATTAAAGCTATATTAAACAGCGCACAGCAGCTGGTGAGTGAGAGCTCCAGGCCTACCAAGCCACAGGGAATTTTCCCAGTGATCCCTTTTCCCAGGGATCCCCGAGTCCATCCCGGGGCCCCAGACCCAGTGCAGATTGGCCGGTGAGTGATAGCTCCAGGCTCACCACACTGGAGGGACCTTTCCAGCCTTCTCTGTTCCAGCCTGTGGCCCCAGACCCAGCACAACTTGGCTGACCAAGCACAGGGTACCCAGTGAATAAGAATATCCACTATCCTTTTGGGAACCCAGCGGACCCACCAAGCCCAGGCCCACCCTCCTAGAGAGCGAACAGAGACACCAGGGTCGACTCTGGCAACTTTCTGGATCCCCACCCCAAAGCCAACCAAGACAGTGGGAATTTTCACTACTCTGTATCACAGATCATGCTCGCCTGACCAGGGAACCAACAGAGAGGAACCACAGGAGCTGCAGCAAAAGAGAACTGAACATAACAGTTAGATCCAGGCCAGGAATAACTGAATAATCTCAAACTTAATAGACTAGCACCTGAATCTCATTACACGCTAAGGTTATAGCTACACCAAAGCTCTACACCAAAGGTCAGAGGTCAGTGCTATACAAAAATGACAAGGACAAGAAGAAAAACACAATCTCAGGCCTTGAGTCCACCAGAAAGTGCAGAGGACACTAGCTCAGCTAAAATGAATGAATGAACAGATACAGAAGCAAAGGAACAACAGCAGAAAGGTGTAGAGAAACTCAGACGAGAATTAATTCTGGAAATAAAAAAAGAAATATCTGAATAAATAGCATCTGAAACAAATAATAAAATACAGAAACATCAGGGGGAAAACCAATGCTCACCTGGAGAGCACTATTCCAGCTGAAATGTATGAATTGCCAGTGTCTGTAACAAAGAAACAACAGCAGAAAGGACATGAGGAACTCAAAACAGAAATAATTTCCAAAATCAAAAAAGAATTCTTTGAAAAAAAAAAGAATTCTTTGAAATCATAGCATCTGAACTATAGAAACAACTCCGGAAATATATAGAGGAAACACAACTTGGAAGAAATTCTGCAGAAAAAGAATTAATAACTACATTGAAAGAGGACATTGATAAAAAAGAAAATTGGGGAAATCCAAATATGACAGATTCCTTCAATGAGCAACACAGAAAAGAAATAGAACGCATGAAACAGAGTCAAAGAGACATAGAAGAATCACAAGTCGACAAAACCATTTGAGTTAAAGCAAAAAGTTTCAGATCTTGAAGACGCAGGTGAAGCTAGTGAAAATGTGAGAAAAGATGTCTGAAAAACAATGAGAATTCAGGAAAAAAGAATCCATCACTTGCAAGATGTTGCCAGGATGAACAATGTGGAATTAATTGGCATCAATGAGAATGAAGGAGTCAATACAATTGACATAAAAAGAATTTTTGGGAAGGAACTGCAGAAAAATCCCCAAATATCAGGAAACAATTCAACATTCAGGGAACTGAAACATACAGAACATCAAATAACTTCAACCCAAGTAAAAACACACTGAGACATACCCAAGATCTGAGAAATACAGCACAAGAATAATATACTGAAAGCTGCTAGAGTGAAGAAGCAAATCACATTCAAAGGAAAACCCATCAGTATTACAGCCGACTTCTCTACACAAACCATGAAGGCAAGGAGAGCATGGAGCACAGTTCTTCAAGTCCTGTACAAAAACACATTCCAGCCCACACTATTGTACCCTGCAAAACTCTCTTTCAAGTTTGATGGAGAAGTAAAATACTTCCACGACAAAGAACAACTAAAGAATTTCATGATGACAAAACCATCCCTATGCAGGCTACTGAAAGAGGTTCTAGAGAGAGACCACAATGACCAGAACTCCACGAATGAGAATGGAAGGAACCCACTAAACAGGACACACAATTAAACATAGGATACAAAGGAGTAAACAACAGAGGGTAAATATAATGACAAACATAAGTCAACACATTTCAATTATAACCACCAATGTAAATGGACTCAGTTCACCAGTTAAGAGACATAGACTGGCACAGTGGATTAAGAAGAAAAATCCAACAATATACTGTATACAACAAACACACTTAACTCAAAAGGACATTCATAGGCTCAAAGTCATAGGATGGAAAACAATACTACATGGCCCAGCACCTCAGAAAAAAAGCAGGAGTAGCAATTCTTTCTCAGACAGTCTCAACTTCAAACCAAGAATGGTTGAAGAACACAAAGAAGGCCACTACATATTAGTCAGGTAAACAATTCAAGAGCAAGAGGTAACATTCATAAATATCTATGCATTAAACAAAGAAGCACCCAACTGTGTAAGACAAATCCTAATGGACATGAAAAACCTAATATCTAAGACTACAATCTTATCAAGAGACCTTAACTTCCCCTTATCCCAAAAACATAGATCAATTAGACAAAAAACTTAGCAAGGAAATAGCAGAACTGAACCAAGCTTGAAACAAATGGACCTGGTGGACATATATAGAGTTCACCAACAAAAACAGCTGAATATATATTTTTTGAGCTGCACATGGGTCATTTTTCAAAATAGATCACATTTAGTCCAGAGGTCATGAGTAAGTACATGCAAGGAAACAGATATTATCCCATGCACATTACCTGACCACCGTGCAATTAAACTGGAACAAAATGACAAAAGAAACCATAAAAACCCGCTAAATCCATGGAATTCAGACAACATCCTACTCAGCAATCAATGCTTCACAGAAGAAATTAAACACGAAACTCAACAATATCTACAATTCAATAAAAATTCAAGCACAACTTACTGGAATTTATGGGATGCGATGAAAGCAATTCTTAGAGGGAAAATCATAGCTATGAACTCACACATTGGAACAAAAGGGAACAAATAAACATCCTAATGTTACTCTTCTGACATGTAGAAAAAGAAGAGCAAATGAAATCCAGAGGGCAAAGACTGGAAAAAATCATAAAGATTAGAGAAGAAATTAATTCACTTGTGATGAAGAAAACAGTTCAAAGAATCCACAAATCAAAAAGTTGAAAAGACTAAACAAAGTTGATAAGCCTCTATCCAACTTCACCAAAAAGAGGAAAGAAAAAATTCAAGTACAGGCAGTAAGGAATGAAAAGGGTGAAATCACCACAGACTCAGCGGAAATTCAGAAGATTACCAGTACTTGATTTTGAGAATCTTTATGCTCACAGAATAGAAGACACAGAAGAAATGGAAAGATGCCTTGAAAGGTACAAATTAGCAAAACTGAACCAAGAAGATATCACAACTCTCAATAAGCCAATAACAGCCAACGAAATATGAAATGTAATAAGAAGCCTACCAACAGAAGAAAAGTCCAGGTCCAGATGGATTCACAGCTGAATTCTACAAGAAAATTATAGAAGATATAATCCCTACACTCTTCAAACTCTTCAGTGAAATTAAAAAGGAAGCAGCCCTCCCAAAATCATTTCTGGAGGTAAGTATTATACAGATTCCAAAACCAGGGAAAGACACAAATAAAAGGAGAACTACAGGCCAATCTCCCTCAAGAACATAGACGCAAAAATACTCTATGAAATCCTAGCAAATAGAACACAGCAAATGATCAAGAACATTATACACCATGACCAGGTAGGATTCATCCCAGGGATGCAAGGATGGTTCAATGTTTGAAAATATATAGATGTAAAATTCTATATTAATAGAATGAAATCTAAAAACTACATGATCATCTCAATTGATGCAGAAAAAGCTTTTGACAAAGTCCAACACTCATTCATGTTCAAAGTCCTACAGAAAATTGGAATAGATGGACTCTACCTTAACTTGATAAAAGCCATCTAAGACAACCTAAAAGCTAATATAATCCTAAATGGGGAAAAACTGAAATCTTTTACTCTTAAATCAGGTATAAGACAAGCATGTCCTCTATCACCATTCCTATTCAATATAGTTTTGGAATCATTAGCAACAGCCATTAGAAAAGAGGGATGAATGAGAATAGGTAAAGAAGAATTTAAATTATCAATGTTTGCAGAAGACATGATACTTTATTTGGAAGACCGCAAAAATTCCATCAAGAAATTACTAGAATTGATACGGAAATTCTGTAGCATAGCAGGATACAAAGTCAATACTCAAAAGTCAATAGCATTCTTATACACAGATAACAAACACACTGAAATGGAAATAATAGAAACAATACCTTGTACAATAGCAGCATGGAAAAATAAATACCTTGGAATTCACTTAAGCAAGGATGTCAAGATCTTTTCACAGAAAATTACAACACCTTAAGAAAAGAGATTATAGAGGATTTCAGAAAATGGAAAGATATGCCATGCTCCTGGATAGTAAGAACCAACATTGTGAAGATGGCCATACTCCCAAAATTGTTGTACAGATTTAATGCAATCCCTATCAAACTGCCACCAACATATCTCTCAGACATAGAGAAATCAATCCTTAAATTTATTTGGAACTACAAACGACCTAGAATAGCAAAGGCAATTTTGGCCAATAAAGACAAGGCAGGAGGCATCACAGTTTCTGATTTGAAATTATACTACAAAGCCACTGTGATAAAAATCAGCATGGTATTGGCAACAAAACAGACCTAAGGATCAATGGAATAGATTAGAAGATGCAGAGGCATCTACAAACACACTCAGCCATCTGATCTTTGACAAAGGGGCCCAACAAGGTTACTGGAAGAAAGATAGCATCTTTAACAAGTCGTTCTGGAAAACCTGGCTTTCTACATGCTGAAAAAAAAAAAATTGACCCAGCTGTATCACCATGCATTAATCTGAAGTCAAATGGATTAGCAATGTAAACATTAAAACAGAAACACTCAATCTCCTGGAAGAGAAAGTAAGAGAATCTCTTGAAGACATAGGGGTAGGTAAAGAGTTCATGAACAAACATATATTTGCATGGGAAACACTTGAAAGAGTCAAAACTGGGATCAACTCTTCTTGAGGACTTTCTGCATATCAAAAAAAATTGTAAACTAAGTGAAAAGACAACCCACTAATTTTGAAAAACTCCTAAGTAATAAGCCATCAGGCAAAGGTCTACTCTCTAAAATATATAAAGAACTAAGATATAACAGGGCCCCCAAATTTAAAGACCCAATTCAGAAATGGGCAACTGAGATGAATACACACTTCTCAGAGTACAAAATTAAAGAAGCAAATAAAGACATGAAAAAATGCTCCACATCACTATAAATCTGTGAATTTCGAATAAAAAAAAAAAACACTGAGATACAATCTCACTCCAGAAAAAATGGCTATCATAAAGAAATCAACCAACAACAAATGTTGGAGAGGTTGTGGGGAAAAGGAAACACTTCTCCTCTGCTGGTGGTAATGTATCCTGGTACAGCCATTGTGGAGATGAGTTTGGAGAGTCGTCAAAAGTGCAGGAGTAGAAATCCCATTCATGCTGGCTATCTGCCTACTGGGAAATTTCCCAGAGGAACCAAAAATATTATATCATAGTAGTATATATGTCCCTATGTTTATAGTAGCACGATATGTGATAGCAAAATCTTGGAAGCAACCAAGATGTCCGTCGCATGAGGAATTGTTAAAAAAGACATGGTATTTCTGTATAATGGAGCATTCCTCAGCTATAAAGAATGATAAACTTAAGGCATTTATATTGAAGTGGATACCACTTCAATATATATATACTCATAAGTGAAATGAACAAGACATATGTGCAAATATCATATAGTCTCCCTAGTATAAGAAGTCAAAAGAAAAAATACAAATAGAAATATACAATATCAACTAAAAACAATTGAGTCAGGTAGTTAGGACAAACTGAACGGCATATGCTGCAGGGTACTAAGCAGCTTTTCTTCTGGATGGTTAACAACCTAAGTTCAGAGATCAAAATTGGAGAAATAGAAGAGCCACAAGGCCAGCAAACATTTTGCCTAACCCTTTCAAGGTCAGAGAAGACTCATTGCATAGGAGAACTTGTACTGGAACATCATGAAACTCAGTTGTGCACCAAATTTTCTGATCAAGGAGATTATGGAAAGAGACTGATGATGTATAGTGTGCCTGGGCAGAGTCACATGGAGAGAAAACTTTCTCTCAGTCTGACACAAAGGATCTACAGAGTAAGGTGCAGGATTACAAGGTAAACCCTGAGAGGACTTCACTGACCTCATACTCGGAAAGTATAAAAATGAGGTATATAACATGGGGCCATGATGATAAGTTGTGCTCTAAATGGCTACAGTCAACAACTTCTTCAGATAACTCACTATTATTGTGGAATGCTGCACTATCCTGGATTGTCTTGCCAAGTTTAGGCACCTAAATTGATTGAATGACAGTGGAGTGCTCATCTTTGACATGTCTAGACAACAAAAAAGCATTATACAAAGGAAGAATCATGATGTGTGTGTATAAACAGTACAATTAGGATAAATATGCCCTGCTTCTGCATAATTCTATGAGAAGCAAGATTTGCACAATAGTGGTTGGACAAGATATTATATTAGCTTCTAGTACCATGGACAACCACTAGGAAGATAACAAGGTAGAAAGTATTAATTATTGAATCTGTGATATAATTCAGCTGTAAAAAATAATATAAGAATGTAGCTATACTCTCTTTATTCACTGATTAGAGACATTTGCTAAAATAATATCTGTAAATATAATATCATGTATGCACCTTGTATGACACCAAAACATTACAAAATCATTTTACAATGTATTAATTTATCAAATCTGTCCTATTAATTTGTCTGGAAACTGTCTCATTGCTATTTGCTCTTCAATAAAAAAATAATAAAAAGTATATTAAAATCAGTACAAACAATGGAATAAGAAATTTCTTTAAAGCTAGAAATCAAGACTATAATATGTACTTTCAGGCTTTCAGGCTGAGGATTCTAGTATCCTGTGATTTTAATAATTATGTTTTTCAAATGAATAAATATAAATAATATATATATATGTTTAATGTATCTATTAAATTTCTAAGTAGAAGGCCAGCTGTCTAAGCTCCTGCCTGGCAAGCACGAGGACCCAGATTCTATCGCCAGTACAACATGCCAGGAGCCCCACACCAAGCTAGCTACCAGATGATTACTATGAGTCCGAGCTGCATAGAAAGACCTTGTACCATATATCTTTATATACAATATAGTTTAAATATACAGCTACTTTTTCTTAGTTCCATGAGAAGAAGGTTTTGAACTAATAGTGTTTAGACAAGATATCGAATCTGCATCTTGTACTAGAAAAAACTAGTATGAAGACAACAATATGTGATATATTACTTATTGTAACTGTCCTACCAACGTGTTTTGAAACAGTCTTATTGCTACTTCTTTCTAAAAAGTACTAAAATATATAAAGAAGACCCTGTACCAAATAAATAAATAAATAATTCTAAAAAAAATGAAATACATTAATACTACTTTGCAAGAAGTATTAATTTTTAGAATTTATATTATTAATGACAATGAAAACTCTACCAGGAAATGTTTAGAAATCAGATTCTTGGCTCACATGTCTGAATAATAATTATGTGGTTTACTTTAAGAATAAGAATTTGTTTGATAGGTTGACTTTTATGTAGGCTAGCAGACTATACTGGGATATATTGGCCCCAACGAACACCATAGGCTACAGTCAAGTTATTTTTTCTAATTTCTGACTGGGGAAAGATTTCCTGACAGTCTATACTTTGTCCAGTGTCTTAATATTTACAGTTATTTCTTTAAGAACTGTATTAAAGACTTTTCCTTGAGTTCTGTATTTGTATTCGCTCTATCCAGATTTAAAAGTGTGAATGAAATAAATGTTGGTATCATTCACTGATTTATAAGAATCTAGCCACTAGAGTAACAATGTTACTTGCTTTTGATACTTTTAGCAATATCATTTATTATACTGGAATTGATGGGTGGCTATCTTTCCCACCAAGTTAATAAACCAGGAAGTAAAGATCATTTTAAGTGCATACAGTAAACAACTCTGTCTCTTCAAAGTGAATTCTTCACTTGGAAAACTGCATTTAAACAAAGTCTTAGTCTTAGAAATAAGGGAAGAACTTGCTAGACTGGGGAAGTTTGGTGAAAATATGTGAGGAGAGTATTAAATTTACATCATACATTCACAAGCTTCCACAAACTATGTAAGGAAAAATATTGTAAAATTTGCAGTTTTTGTCAGTTTTAATTGTACTTAGACTTTGAACAAAAGTTTAGAAAATATAAACTTATTCTAATGTAACACATTTTATTTCAAATTAAATTAACTCTAAATTCTAGTCTAAGTCTAGCTGATCTTTCAACTCTTGTGGAAGAAGTCATTCTATATGCAACTTCACCCAGAAATAGTCTTTATATTTTCCTTTCAACATTTCATAGGGTTCACACATATTCCCTGATATATTAGGGCCTTAGATTAAAATTGGAACTGTTAATTCCAAAGGAAGACTCTGTAGCTCTTACCAAGATTAAAGAGTGGACTGAAAAGATCTGTTAATGACTATACACTTCTATCCCTGTAATCTCTGTCTGGAGAATGGAGAAAAACACACATTTTTATCTGTTGTTAAACCAGTGCTATATATAATGAAGAACACTGTTTGAACCGCAGTTAGTAATATGATGAAGAGAGTTTTATTAGGAATTTTTCTACATGTCTTGGTATGAGAATTGCTTACTTGTAGGGAAAAATTAAATTTCCTTCTGGCCTGCTCAGTGATCCACTGTTTGTTGAATTTGCATTTGTTGTATGCATTTAATGTGACTAAAAGGCATAGGTAAAAAAGAGACCATATTTACCACAAGTAAAATTATAATTATTATGTATACTCTCCAATCTATACCTGTGGCTTATACAGTATGTGAGAATTCTATGCTTCACAACTCTGAAAAATGATATGCTTTAATCAGTTGTGTTTGCATAGGCTTTAGTCTCCTTTTTTAATTAGCATAATGAATAAATAGTTTTTCCCTCCATCTCTTCCCTATCTCTTGGAGGAGTTCATTAAACTGATTGCAATTATGTTGTTAGAAAGGAACTTTGGTTTCACCCTAACCCTGATTTAATTTCATGAAGTTCAACACTTAAGATAGTAGAAACATTTAAAGCTTGCCCAGTGTTTCATGTTTTCAGTTTAAACCCCTTTTGAGCTGAAAGAAATATCCTTAAGACACAATGCAGTGATTCTATATAGAAAAATTCTGTGGGATAAAACATCAGTTATAAGTCCTAGCTTATTTCTGTATAGCAACAAGACTGCTACCTCCTGAGGTGGATTGGATGGAAAAAGTTAATAAAAAAATTCCTAGAATAAAGCCACTATGTTGTTTGCATTATTGTTAATCACAGGATGGTTAAATTTTTTCATCCTTATGCTTTATTACTCTTATGAAAGCTAATAAAAGCATATTTATCTTTATAATATATGTGAAACTCATGATTCCCAGACTATAGCATTAATGTTATTCCTCACCGATATTTCTTATTTAGCAAATAGCCTAAAATATCACCTTAGTGCAATTTGCATTTCAACATTAATTAGGCAAAATTGCCTGTCTAGCTATTGAGGCAATGTAGCCTAATTCAACTGCTTAAATTGATGCAATACAGAAAAATATCATACACAGAAAGATAATTATCATAATATTTTGATTCTTTATTTCCTGACATTAATGAAGGTTTAATAGCTGACCTAATTATCTGTTATAAAAAAGTTGAAATTTTAATAATTATCACCTATTTGAAAATTAAATTCACACACAATATTTTAGGGAATGTAACCATGTTTATACACATATAAAATATTGATTATAGTAAAAGTTATGAATGTTTATGTCTACATAAACTTGTTACCTCTGGGGACTTACTTCTACCCTTAAACTTGATAAGTTTTTAAAAATACCTTTGCAAACTTTTAGAGTTTGTGTTTATAAAGTGAAATAGTTTCTCTTTTGGTTATATAAATATTATTTTTTGAAGGATTGGAAACAAAGTATTATCCATGCCTGTAGCTTTTCAGCTTATGTATTTTATTCAGTTTAATAAAAATTTGTGTTTAGATCATGATATTTTTAATGATCGATGTGTAAAAACCATAATCCTTAATTTCAACAAGTTCCTAATCTTGGACATAATTAGAAATGCTTCGCTTTAATGATCATGATAATAAGCAACAGTTAGAGGTTGTTAGTTTGAACAACCTCTCGATCACCTGATACAGAATCGTCTATGTCATGATCGGCGGTCAGAAAAGCATTCTGAGCAGCGTCTTACTGAGTTGCACAGGATGACTCTGTGCTCACAAATTGTACTTAATTTATCAAAAGACATAGAAGAGCCGGGCGTGGTGGCGCATGCCTGTAATCCCAGCACTCGGGAGGCTGAGGCAGGAGGATTGTTGTGAGTTCGAGACCAGCCTGAGCTACAAAGTGAGCTTAAGGCTAGCCTGAACTGCGTAGTGAGACCCTGTCTCAAAAAAGACAAAAAAAAAAAAAAAAAAAAAAAAAAAAAAAAAAAAAAAAGACATAGAAGAATATGGTTTTCTACTTGATAGAGATGCTGTTACTTTTCATTTAACACTCTACAGCAATTATTTTTCAGCATGCATGCCTTTGGAAAACTTGATGTATTAAATTGGGAAATTTTTAAATCAATCTGCTTTTTCTTTCTTCTTGAGCTCACTCTCATTTGTTCATCCTCAGTTTTGAAGCAAAAGGAAACATGTAAGAAAGCTACTTAAATGAGGGGAACTACTTTCATTAAGATTTGGAGTTTGTTTCATTACGCTCTCTTTAAAAAAAAAAAACACTTCCTTTAATCTTAACTAAATTAGGCTAAATTGTGAAAATTTTGATTGTACTGACAACTTTTTTTTTTTTTTTTTTTTTTTTTTTAGGGAAGGGTCTACAGGGTGTTCAGGGTCTCACTGCTAGATAGGACTCAGAGTGATCTGCCTAACTACAGCCTCCCAGGTGCTGGGATTACTGGTGTGTGCCACCATGCCCAGTCTCAATGGATGCCTCAGTGAGCCCCAGAGATGTGGTTGGCATTGCAGGCCTGGGGATCAAACCCTGGTCCTTGTGCCTACTTGCAGGTGCTTTAATCTGCTGAGCTATTTGGCTGGCCCTATGATGAAAACTTTTGAATACGTGTTTGCCAGATTATGTAAAATTCACTTCAGGAATTTTAGAGTGAATAAAACTATTAATTTTCTATATAAAGAATGTATATAGATAATGGGTAAAGTTTAGATTTCAGACTTTCCTTTCTATATAAATTTACCCTTAGCAATATTAATAACTCTCCCAGCTGTAAATGACACTTTTATTCTAATAACTTTTTTTTTTTTTTTTTTTTTTTTTTTTTTTTTTTTTTTTTTTTTTTTTTTTTT
>PVKA01028398.1:0-29433 GCA_004027165.1 Ctenomys sociabilis
TGAACTCGACACCACAATCCAACACAGTCCAGCATTCTGCAACCATAGGGAGTTATTCAAAGAAATTGTCGACCATATCCATTTACAGCTCAGCTTAATATTATGGGCTCACGATGTATACTTCATTTTTATACTTTTATACTTTTCTGCTGGATGGTTAAGACCTAGGTAGATCAAAATTTATATACCAACACATGAATATTATCTTTCTTTTTGGCTGAATAATACTCCATTATATAAAACTACCACATCTTTTTTAACTGTTCCTCAGATGAACATTTGGGTTGTTTCCAAGATTTAGCTACTATAAATTGAGCTGCTATAAACATGGGTGCACATAGATTGCTGTGGTATGATGATTTCATATCCAATGGAGAAATACCCAAGAAGGGAACAGCTGGCTTCAATGAAACCTCTAATCCTAGTTTTTTGAGGAATCTCCACACTGACTTCCACAGTACTTGTGCCAGTGCACACACCCACCAACAGTGGAGAAGGGCTCCTTTTGCCTCATGGCCCTCCAGCATTTGGTAAGTGAAATAAATCAGACCCATATGTGCAAACATAGCATTGTCTCACTAGAGTGAGGACCTGAAAGGGTAAATAAAATCTGAAAGGTGCAACAGAAACTGTGAAAGGGAAAGTTTCTGTTCAGTGGGAAGGAAAAACTGGGATGAGGAAAAGGACAAAAGAAAGGAGGGGAAAGGATATATTCACGTACATATGCAGAATAGTTTGGATAATTGTACTGCTGATGTCTGCTGGCCTATTGAAAAGAACAGTTAATGCTTAATTCTTTTTTAATATGTATTTATTTATTTATTCTTTTTAATTTCTTATTACTTTTTTTCTTAGCAATTTTGAGGTTTGTATCTGGCAACCTAAACAACTAATCTGAAAATAATACGCAATACAACAACCATTGCTGAATTCCTGTTGCTTTGTTTAATGAAATTTTGTATCATGTCTAATTTTTTTTACCATTCTGTATTCTTTAAACATTAAAACTAAATAAAAAGTCAGGCTCCCCCCTCCCCAAAATTCAAAGACCCAATCCAAAAATGGGTATCTGAGATGAATTCAATTCTCAAATGGAGAAATACAAATGGCAAATAAATACATGAAAAAATGTTCAGCATCATTAGTCATTTGAGAAAACAAAGCAACACTGAGATTCCATCTCACCCCAGAAGAAAGGGTTATCAAGAAACCATTGTGTGCTATGGTTTTTAATTGATGACATTTTCCTACCAATTAAATACTATTCACCACTGACTTTTAAACTTCTAGGTTGAATAAATAATTTGGATAAAGAAATATGATGTACAGACTTGCTAATACTGAGGTCTTGTGTTTCAGGTCCGACTACAGCCACCTGTCATCTACCAGTAGTAAGTATCTTTTAAATGTACTTTGATTTTGTTGTGCTAGTCTCACTAGGGACCAGTACCCTGAAGGCCACCTACGTAGCACACACTTTAATAGTGTGCAAATAGTCAGCACTGAAGGAATCCTTGCAAGGGAGACAACAGGTACCTCTAACTCCGGGCCTATTTTCCTGGAGAGTTTGATTGTACCTTGATTTCAGTACAAAATACACCTCTCTTTTCCTGCAGAAATTTAACCTGAGGGATGTATGCAGGCTTCATCAGTTACTTATAGAAACTTTTAGGAATACTTTCTCCAAAGAATTTGATTAACATGTTTTTTTTTTTAGTTTCTCACTAATTTCTGCTAATAGCTCAGAGCGCTATTCCTGTTTATATGATACAACTCCAGCACCTCTTGGGGAAAAAAAAAAAAAACTCTTCCCTTATAATTCTGCCTCTGCAGGAAAATATCACCCCTTCTCATTATAGAAGGCACACCCATCTCTGACAAAAATCCTGCTAAGTGTGTTGACAACAACCCCAACATATAAGGCAATTTAGCCATCATTTCTCCACTTGAATGTAGCTAGAGGACATTTTTATCAGTCCATTTTTCTGTATTTGTAACCTCTGCCTTATGGATGGTCATTATATGCGGTAAAAAGTGATTGGGAATGTGTTTGTAAAGACACTTTGAACATAAAATGTACTTACATTTAATATTAACATACAAGTAAGTATAGTCATGAGCAATGATGTCTTTTGTCTGAAAGAATTTATGGTGATGAAATCACTACATCAAAGTCCTTCAGACTGATTGACACTTATTTTCAAATAACCAAAAATAATTGTCTTACAATAAGAGTCCTGATTTTTTTTTAATCAGTAAATACTGAATTATTCTTCCTTATCTGCCCATCCCGTTAAACTCTCTATTGTAAATGGTTCCCAAATGGAGAGACATTTAATTGGATTATTCTACTTTTGATGTACTGGCTTGGTTTCCCTTTGCAATAAAGGGCTGCAGGGAAATATCTGGAATTGTAATTTAGTGTCAAATTATATTTAGTTATTAGCATAACTGCAATGAGCAGTTTCTGATCATTGCAGCCAACCAGAGACCCAATATTGCCCTTTAGTTATTAAGATCCATTAGTAATCATGAGAATAATGCTCCAATGATTTGTGCTGTTCCCTGAAGCGCCTGCATTCCTCAAACCAGAGACAGCCTCTTGAACTCTGGGTCTCTCTGTGCCGCCATTTTCATTCTGCTGTTTGGCCCAGAGGCTACATTTCTTTAAGAATGATTTTTTCTACAAGACTCGCCTGAAGCATTGCTTAATTTGTAGCTCTCAATCAGTCCTCTGAGTCACAACAAAACACCTCTCTAGGAAGCAAAACTGCTCATTTAGTTTGGGATGTTTTCCTCTCCGTTATTTTAATTGCAGTTTCTAAGTTGGAATTTCTCTTAGTTCAGTTGGGATCAATGCCCTGCTGTTCCTCTTTCTTTTCACTTCAAGTATTTGATAGTTGTGCTCCTGCCTCATTCTTCAGTGATGCCTTTTGGAGAGAGAGAGAGAGAGAGAGAGAGAGAGAGAGAGAGAGAGAGAGAGAGAGAGAGTTTGGTTAGGAAATGTGTTTAGCTATAAATTATAAGGAAAACCACCAATTAAATAAGAAAGATTTGGTTTTTGTCTATCATTAAAAAGTCCAAAGGAGGTTGTGTGTGTGTGTCTCATATAGAAGCTCCTCCTGTGACCTCAACTTTTGGCTTCCATATTCAAGGTTACCTCAGAGCTTTATGACTGCCTCTATGGCACCCATCACATGCTTGTTCTCGGCTGGAAGGATAAGAAAACAAGATCAGAGAACACCTGCAAGCTGGGGCATCCCCATTTTCTGAGGAACTTCCCCAGTAATTGCTTATTTCTTGGCTAGCTCTTGTCACATGTTCATTCCTAGTATAAGGAGTCTGGACCATGCTTTTTTCCTTGACTACATTGGTACCACCAATCCACTGCCATTAGGAAGAAAGGGCCTGGCCGCCCATCCTCCCAGCCAAAGCCTGAGAACAGAGGCCCCACCCTCAGGCCGGAGAAGGCTGCCTTGAGACTTGAGATCTCAGTCAGTGGAAGGTAACAGAATGGACTTTCTGTAAAGAAAAAAAAAAAAAAAAAAAAAAAACTGTAGCAAGCCTTAAATCTGTCTCTAAAGCATAGATTTGACTGTGCTGCAATAAGAAAAAGCTGCCAACAGCGATGACAGCCTCTTGTGATCCCAGCTACTCCGAAGGATGAGGCAAGAGTACCATAAGTGTGAGCACAAGCAACTGAGTGAGACTTCGACTCAAAATAAAAACTAAAATGTATTGGCACTTGGGGTAGCTGGATGTGAGGCCCTGGGTTCCATTCCCAGGCTTGCCAAGAAAGAGAGAGAGAGAGGGAGAGGAAAAGGGAGAGGGAGCAGAAAAGAGAGAGAAAAGAAGGGAAAAGAGAAGAAAAGGTATTTTCCAAAAGGTCTGCTAAAAGAATGATTCCCCGCCCAGAAGACACCCATAGCAGAGGGCTGGGTGCAGAGAAAGGTACCGACTTATTATTTATTTGCACTGAGGGAATCCCTTGTGAGGCACTGAGCGTGCTGCCCTGTGTGCCTCTGTGCGCTCACACTGCTGAGGGCTGCCACAGGCAACAGGGGTCCCCTTACGGGTCTGGAAGCACTCCCTACCTCACTGTCATTTTGAAAGAAGTGGTGGTAGCCAATTTAATTTCAATACATTGATAAAGATTATAATCTTCACTTTTCTCTGTGTACAATATTTCCCCTTTTTGTTCTCAGAACACATAATCTTTCAGATTACTCATTCCATAAGATCTCTTCATTAATCCTTGAGAAGAACTATTTCAATTATTGAGGTTGCTTAATATGACTAAAGTGCAGTTGGCATTTTGCACAGGCTTGCAAACAGACTCCAAAATTCACCTGTTCCATCCCAAGTTCCACAGTCCACTTTAGTAAATGCACCAGAGGAAGAGCCATGGATATTCACAGCGTTGTTGTAAGATTTTGGAGGAAGTTATGCAATATGAATAACTCGGTTCACTTCAGTCATGTTTTCATTAATTTCCTAACAAAATCTGTCATAGATTTACTTTGCTCATTGCTGAGATAGAATACCTAATACCCAAACACAAAGGAGGAAAGGCTTATTATTTCAGCTCCCAGTTCACAAAGGTTCTGGTCTCTATTCAGCTGCCTCTGAGGCAGGGTAGCATGCCAGGTGGGCATGGTAGAGGAGACAGTCCGTGGCATGGCAGGCAGAAGGAAGCAAACAAGTCTGCCTTGTGTCTGTTCCTTTCAGTTCTATCTAGGCTACAAGCTTACTCACCAGAGCCAACCAAAGCTAGGTTGGGCTTTCATAATCTACACCCTTAATCTAAGTAACATACCCTCACTCTGCATTCACATACCCTAAACCCAGGCCCCTCCAAAGCTCCCTGCCTATGACTGCATGAGCCTTTGGGGGGCTATCTGGACATCAGCCATAACACCAGTAGACTCCAGAATTCACCTGCTGTAGCCCATCTCACACTCCACTGCAGTGAATGCACCAATAGAAGAATTGCAGGTATTCCCCTGTATTCTATAAGTTAAATTGCAAGGTTTAGAGAAACTTATGGACTGTATCTCAGTTCATGTCTGTCATGGTTTTCATTAATTCCCTACTTCCTCAGTATCCAAAGGGCTTATAAGCGATATTAATGGTGTTGCTTCATAGAATGTTTTAAATCAAAAGCTGACATAAAGCAAATTCAAGTGCTGGGGAAATAGAAGACTTATATTCAAACAGAGGGAAATCCATCCTGGGATTTGAATTTCTGCTTTGCTTTTTCATAGAACTGAATGTGCACTTCCAGCAAATGAAACCAAATAAGAACCATTTCTTTTTTTACTGCATTTAAGACCATATTCTGGCGCAACAGTCATGCGCATGTATAGAGCTGTTTTCACAGGAACTTCTGGGTGGGCAGCTGCTGCCCAGCGGTGAGTCCACAGCCTTAGACAGGGCTCTTGGTGAGGACTGGATGCTGGACAGTGCTGTGAGTGCTGCCACGCCCCATACTGGCATGTGGCCATGGCCGCACAGACCGCAGAGGATGCTTTCCACTTAAGCGAACCAATCTTGTTTCTTTGTCCAGTCTGTCATCCTTGCATCTCGGACCTCCAAGAGGACTGTAGGGATAAAGCTTTGGAAGTTTCTCTTGCACTGGGTGGGCAGCTAGGGTAGCTATGGCTGCTGTCCGTGGAACTGGGTGGGAGAGTACCATGCCAGAGAGCTTTTTCTTATTCCTTAGAAGATAATGGTTCCACTCTATCTTTCCTTAAATGAGGAAAGGAGGGTGTCCTGGGAGCAGTCCCTCACCTAGCCCCACACACTGCTTTTCTGTAACACGTATGGCTTTGGGCTTTGGAAAAATGTCCTATCTCTAGGCCTTCCTCTCAGGGCTGCAGCCACAAGCATATGACATGTAGGAGACACTAGTTCAAAGGCCACAAGCCTGCTTGTGTCATTTGAGGCAGGTCTGGTTGCTGCAGCCATTCAAGTAGAGGCTGGCCAGGCCCTCAGAAGCACAAAGCAGTAGCATGTGGAGGTTGGGGCATCCTGTTGGCCCCACATTTTGAAAGCTGCCCAGAAACTGGGTTTTTGGCGTGGTGGAAGCACAAAAAAAATACTGCCCAATTTGTGGCTCTGAATAGGTCCAAGGATATCACATGAGCACCAGAAATGTAGAATTCCAGTTCCCACCCTTGAGCCAGGTGAGTTTAAGACCCTGCAAGTTTCAGGCACACTGAGCTAGGCCATCTCCTGACTAACCAAGGTTTCTTTTAAATCATCCCTGAGAGAAGCAGCTTATACAAATTTCTCACACTTCAGTTTGAATTTAATGGTGTAACTTGTAGGTTATGGAATCTGCATAATGTCTGAATGAGAAAGCTTCTCATTTGATAAATATTTGAATTACTTTACTGAATTGTTTTTCTCTCCCATTTTTTTTCTTTTTATTGAAAATTTAAAAGAAAAATGTGTATCCCCCACTAAGATTGGTTTATTTTTAAGCATGAAATATTTCCCTTAAGCTTTGGGGTTTGTTTGTTTGCTTGTTTTCTATTTTGGGGAAGCAAGGGATAGCATTACTTATAGGATAGCGGGGGGAGCAAATAAAAAAACCTCTGAGATAAATGAAACAACCAAGGCGAAAGCAGTTGTGCTTTAAGACTGTTATTTGACGGTGTGGAGTCTATATTTTTTTTCAAATGAGAACCTATAAAGCTAGACAATATTATTGCTTGACAGTTGATAAGAAAAAGCAATAACCAAAGATATGCATCAGAAAATCAGAGGGTGAGGGCAATATGCCACACAGACAGTTCCTTCAGTGCCTTGCTACACTGACATTTGTTTCTCAAAAAAATATAGTTTCGTCCTCCTGGCTTCAAAGATAAGTCCTAATTGTGTAACTTCGACTGCATAGACAGTGTCAGTTTCTACCCAGGATATGAAAGAAAAATGAAGACAGACTGTCCTGGCTGTATTTTCCCCAAGCAGCTGAAATGATGTGCCAGGGTTGTCGGGTCCCCAAGGGAGGGGACAACAGTGAGAAGCTGCCAGCGCACCTGCCCGGATGCCTGGTGCTTGCTCAATTTGAGAACAGAGTGGCCCCTCACTTGTCGCAGAGGTCACGTTCCAGACACCCCTGCAGTGAGTGAAAATCAGCAAAGTAGCAACATTATAGTTATTTCAGTATTTATATATATTTTAAGGCTTTATAAACCCTTTCCACACTTACAAACCTTTCCCACATTTTTAAAAACATTTCCAGTGTTCTTTGCCATTTTCTAAACTCGTAAGCTTACATAATTTTAACAACATACACCTACTGTATGGTACTGCAAAATCTCACAATATAGTGAAAAATCCATAATAAATAATTTAGATTAATATTTTTTGAAAACCCACAAAACAATGAGTCCGCAAAATAGTGAGGGATTATTACAATGTTTATTATCCAAATAATATAGTCATTATAGAAAAGTCAGAAAATAAAAACGATCAAAAAAGATAAAAGATGAGAATCTCACTACCTAAAAACAATCACTACCACAATTTGGTGTCTCCCTTTATGAAATTTTTTCTTTTCCTTTGGCAGGGAAGCGCTTATTCCACTGAGCCATCTCCCCAACCCCACAATATAAAAGTTTTTTCTGATAAACTATATTCTTACAGATATATGTATGTTGGGAAGTTGATTTCCTGACATACAAAGATGTTTTCAGACATCTTTGTATGTCAGGAAATCAACTTCCCAACACTGTGAGTACCCATGTGGTGTTCCTTGTACTTCTGCACTGTGCTAATGAATCACTGCCCTAGTGCAGGTCCTGTAGGTTGTGTTTGGTTTCTTTGCTGTTATGACACTATCCCTAGGAACCTCTTTACACTGACCCTTGCTTAGAGCCTTCATTATGAGAACAACAGCCATGAGTAGAATTGCCACAGTAAAGGCATAAGCAGTATGTAGGGCTTCTTATCTCTGTTGCCAAATTATCCTCCCAAGTTGCCATTCCACTGCTCCACTGGCCTGGACGAGCATGCTAGGGTCTCATACCAACCCTGTGTGATTTAATATACTAGGAGACACGTATGCAATGCATGCACCGTATGTGCACAGTGAATAGAACTGCTGTGCTGAGTAGGTCATGAGTAGGGAGTTGCCGGCGTGGGGAGATCTCGAAGTGAAGTCTTCTGTGTCTCTCACTGAAGGTGTGGCAGGTTTCACATCTGTCCTAGCCGTGGGCAGCAGTAATGGCCACAGCAAAGCACTGCGTCACCTGTGCACTGGCTTCACAGGAGGCGGGGAGTAGATAGGTTCTGTTGTTATTCAGTGTCCATACTGCTGGCAGGATGACAGGCTGGAAATATTCGGGGAATGTTGTTCGAGAAGTTAGGCCATAACCTCGAAGGGTTCCCAAATTCATAATTGACCAAGAAAGCTCCTTCTTTCTTCCTTTTCTCTTTCTCGTGTATTTTTTAAACTATTATTTTGTACTCTATAGTACTTAGGGAAGAGCAGCAATGTCCCGTCTGTTCTCACTCACCCTTTGTTTTTATCTCCCCTGAACATCTTCTGACATTATTAGGGGCTCATAAAACTAGTGAGGCTGAACTATTCAACCTGTGCTTGGAAGACAGGTTTTCCTTTTTTGTCACAAGAATAGTTGTGAGACATCTTTGCTTTGTCAGTTATGGGGAGAACTGGGCTTTCTCTGTGATTCTCTGTTTAATCTGCCAACGCCTCGGTCTTAAGGATGGTGAGGCTTCTGCATGTGGTCACAGATCCTGTGTGCCAAGGAGCAGGAGGCCTTCCTACGTGGTGACATGCCTAGCAGTCACTAGCATGAAAAATGACAAGCGCATAACTAAAATTACTGAGCAGAAGAAAGAATTCTGTGTAAAATGCCATCATCTCCTAACGCCTTCTGACCCTTCAAATTTTTGTGTAAAGGGAGTCTAAGAACACATTAGGCAGGGGGTATTTGTGTGCCTTAGACTTGTGTTATCTTCTCATAAATAGTCAAAATCATTGTAGGCCTCAGGGTTGCATGAACATGCTAGATATGGCTAAGTATTTCTAGCTGCACTTACACCTCCTCAGACTAATTACATACCCTCCTCCTGGCCCTCTCCCAGAATCTGTGTCAAGCTTTGTCAGAATTCAGAGTGTCTTGGTCTTTGGTCTCTAGTTCATGTCTGGTTTTGCTTCCCCTCCTCTTTCCAGCAGGAGGGTGTGTTTCAGAATGACAGGTCTGAATGAAGCATAGACATACTTTTAAAGTGAAAGAGATGTCCCATCTCCAAGCGGAAAAAACCCGGAGCAGCTGAAGTTTCTGCCTTACTTTCTGTGTTATTTCTTTCTTAATAGTGTCCTACTTTCAGAATGAGCTCGGGAATACAAATCAGATATGCCGGCTTCCCACATTGTTCTGCAGCAGATGATGAAAATTGAGAGAACAGTGGAATAAGTAGTTAGAGCAAAGGATTCTTCTTACAAAAACTGAAAAAGGCACAAGCATCAGAAAGATTCCCTATTGTTCTCCTCTACCAAGTGGAAATACAGGTTTCAGTCTAACCCTTTCAGCAACTCTTTAGTTACAGAAAGTTCTGGGAATTCAGGCCAAGGGAAAAAAAAAAAAAAAAAACTATCATCTGTGATATCAGCTCCCTGCCACCATGTACTGTGATTCCCGCCCCAGCATCTGATTTGCGCTTTGTTTGGGTGTAGCACTGGGAACAGCCTTGCCACTTGAACAAGTTGGAGGTCAATTAATGGCTTTGTTGAAATTATAAAATTACCAAGAATTTTTAAGTCTGAGGTTGTATTTTAAATCTTGTTAGTATAAGGAGATTGCTCACAAACTTTCTCATCAATTCAGTGATTTAAACTGGCTTTAAAAGACTGGCCAGACAGCATAGTGGACTAAAGCGCCTCCTTAGGCAGGCATAGGGACCAGGGTTTGATCTGGTGTGCCATGCTGGTCCCAACCCTGGGGAGACTGGGTTTGCTACTGCATGCCTGTAATCCCAGTGCTTGGGAGGCTGAAAAACAGGAGGATCACTATGAGTCTGATCTGTGTAGTGAGACCTTGTAGACCCTGTACGAAATACATAGAAAATAGTAATAAATAAAATAACTGGCTTTGAAAAGAAGGTCGTTTATTGTATGCTGGGTAAATAGCCCTTTCATGAATGCGTTTATGTCTGGCCTTGTGTACCACTTGAGAGGGGAAGTGACCCTCTGTGGATTTTGTCCTCCTTGGAAGACTCTGGAGTCTTTTCCTGGCTTGATGTTGACTCTCAGATGTAGCCCGTCTGAAATCTAGAGAATGTACTTGCTGAGAGTCTTGCCCCCTCCCCAACTGCGTTTTCTGCCACTGGATCAGGTCGGTCTCTCTGGTCACTGACTTACATCCAAGCTCCGGAGCTATTTGGTGCCACCAGAAGGGGCTTTAGAAATTCAAATGGAGTCTCTTCCCCCACAAGTATGTGAGGTTGCAGAGCCTCAAATCAGGCCCCAGGGAGCCTGCACTAAGCTACTCCGAGCAGCAGGAGGTGCCCTTGTTGGGATCCTCTCGGCCCTCTGGGAGCTCATGGGGCACAGGTGTTGGAAGTGATTTTGGCACTGGAAGGTGCCTGCTGATTTGTTCAGCTGATGGTAAATGCTTCTGGCCACTGCCTTGGAAACCGCTTAGTGAAGCAGTTTCCAAGGCCCACAGTGAACATGTGTTTGTTCAGTAAAGTGTCTACAGCTACCAACTTCGTCTTATATGTTCATCATCTCTCTGCCCCACTAGACTACAAGCTCTGTGAAAGCAGTTCTGTTTTATTCACCACTGTATCCGTCAGTGCCTGACATATCATAGGTGTTCAAAAAACACTCTGTGATTAAGTAAATGATTGCACCTGAATTTCAAGGTTTTAGTGTCAAACTACGGATTAAATGACAGCAATATCAGTTGTTGCTCAAAAATTCTAAAAAGAGGTATCTGACCTTGTCATATCCAGAGCCAAGTTCAAGCATTCCTTTGAAATGAGACACCTTGACCTTCAATTGCATTTGCCCAGTACTTGGAAGTCAATGCCTTAGAAACATACACGAGTGGCCAGTTTTGGTAAAAGACACAAGACTGGTAGAAGACAGCACAGAGGAGCTGATGTGAAGCTCTGGGCTGCAGAGAATGGCAGCGAGGGGCCCAATACAGGCAGCGGTGAGCTAGCCAAGCAGCAATCCAGCATCCAGGAGTCTTTCACCAGACAGAAGGACCTGGGTCCTCGGCCCTGGCTTTGTAGCACTCAGCTGAGGATGCCCACCTAAGCGAGCAGCCAGTCCAGTCACAGCAGAATCCCCCACCCATGCTGGTGGAAGGAGCTGAGCCATAGGTGCAGAGACCTAGCCATGCAGGCTAAGGATTTGAGCCAACGGCCAACAGGCTCAGCATAAGTATGGTGGGCGTGCAAAATGACAGCATGCTCGTGGGGAGACTGGAGGCTCAGACAGTTCAGGCAGCCCCTACTTTTCTCTTGCTCAACAACTTATGCAAATAAGTTAACATTTAAGCTACAGAAAAGAGGAGAATACCTCTTACATAGGATTGTTTTAAGCATTAAATCAGATAATACATGTAAAGCCTTTAGGACACTGTCTGGAAAATAGAGAACACTTAGTAAATGCTTATAGTTAAGTTTTTTTCTGTTAAATTTAGGTGGCAAAAAAGGGACACACAGGTGGTGTATAACATGGAGGACAGGAGGTAGTGAATACCTAGGATAATTTTGCACTTTCTGCCTCATAGGTCTTGCCTTGCTTTTCTTAAAGTTGTTTTTGTCAACAGAAACGCTAATTGTCCATCATATGAGTCTTCCCTTTCCTTTGTGGAAGCTCTAATTTGGAAGCCTGATTGAGACTGCAACAGGCCCCTCCTGTAACCAGCAGGTCCTTTCCACGGCAGTCTGATCTGCTTTGCCTGGAAAGAACAGGTGCTCCCTGCAGGCCTTGGAGAAGACGGGTAATAGATATGATAAAGACAGAGCACATCCCACAGATACATTGGCTCTGCTTCTTCAGGGAGGCCTAGAGGCTTTTCATGACAATTAATTATTCAGGTTTTCTCTCTTCCGCCCCTCAAATACTTAGCTCCCTCTGTAGCTCTACAGAGACAGATTTCCCTGGGGCTTGTGTAATCCTAGTACCCGATGACAGTTGCGAGCTGTTTTCTGTGGTTCTTTGAGTCCTGTGCACTGGGCCATGGGAGAGGTGACACAGCATACTAATGTCCCTGCCCCATCTCCTTCTAGGGCAGGATTTTCACTACATACATGGCTTATGTGCTACCAGAGGGCACTGGGGACCTGCCAAGTCTTGGGCCCCTTGCCTGCTTGCTCTTGGCTGCATCCCCAGCTGCCAGGGCACTGGGGCTCTGTGCAGTGCCTTTCAGCCCAGCCGCTACTCTGCACTGGGCAACCTGCCCTTGTGTAGAACTGCAAGCATTCACATACCCATGTGGAATTAGCACGGCCCCCCCATTACTGCTCTCTGGGAAACCTTTGTGCCACCGCTGGAGGTAGCAAAGGCTGAGAGCCCTGACAGCTCAGTCTAGGAGACTCCAATGCCCCCTCCCCGCTTCATACCCTGCCCTCGCCCCTGCCCCTCCCCCACCGGTTGCAGGCTTTCTTGACATCACTGTTCTGCTTTTCTCTTTCTTGTGCACCTACCTGGGTGCCAGACTGTTTGAGTCACCCTTGAGGACAGTGCAGAGATATAAGGACCTGGGCATGTGCCAGCAGGGGGATGGCACCTGGAGTGTTCTTCCTCTGAGACTGGGGCCAGAAAAAAGACACTTAAGTGGATGTCCAAGCTGCAAGGCTATTGGTGGTATCCAGGAAGGCAACCAGCAGAAAAACCACCAGAGAGGACTTGGACGAGAGTGGCAGCTGACCCTCCTTCTGTGAAATGGGTTCAGCAGAGGACACCGAACAATAGTGTACAGACCTCCAGGCTGCAGTGAGTGCTGAGCCACGTGCTCTGTGTGCCTCGGGCTGATGACTGCCCTCTGTGACTTAACTGTTACCTTTTGTGACTTGACTGTCAGCCATGATTGGCTGACACAGGGACACTGAAACGCAGGGACACAGCCCTCCGGGTGGGTGTAGGTGGGCTGCAGGGGGCGTGGCCTTGAGGACTGTACCTGATCTCTGGCCCTTACTCTCTGGTGCTCATTCCCTTTCACTGCTTCCTGGTTGCCGTGAAGTGAGTGGCTTTGCTACACTCGTTCTTCTGACATGCATCTTGGGGCCAGGCAACCATGGGCTGAAACCAGGTGCCCCATGAACCATTTCCCCCTTTAAGTCATATATGTCAGGTGGTTCATCCCACCAATGAGAACACTGACTTATACATCTTCAGACCATATCCTTGCTTTGATATGTATATCCCCTATATTGATTTTTTTTTTTTTTTTAATGGAACCGGTGATTGAATTCAGGCCCTTGTGCTTACCAGGAAAACGTTTATTCCACTGAGCCATCTCCCTGCCCCCCCCATATTGATTCGAATCTTGACAACTCATCATGGTGGCTTAGAGAGCCATCAGAACTCCATTAAAGACAGTGTCACATTGCTCAAACATAGATTTCCCTCTTCCGTGGTGCCTGCATCTACAAAGTCATTTGACAGAGACATAGCAGAACCAAAAAAAAAAAGAGGGCCTGGAAAGCAAAGTACACCACGCCCTTGTTATCGCTGCCTGGACTTCTCACTAATCCTCTCTTTACTTTGCCTGTAGTAAACTTCCTGCTTGACACTGACATTCCTGTGTGAAAATCTTGTATGACCCATGAAACTGGGCTCAAATCCTATAGAACCTGGTTTCAATTATTTTCCAGTTGCATTTGTTGCTATGTTTAAGAATCATCCATCACCCCGATCCAAATGTGCTTGTTTTTGCACAGTTCTGTGCCTTCATAAATAGCCTCCCTCCTGCTGCAGCAATCCCTCGCACATTAGGGGTTATTCAAAGTGAGACGTTTACCCATCAAGACCCAGTTCACCCAGTACCTCCTCCGGGAAGCCTTCTCAGAAGCACTAGAAACAAAGTGTTGCTCCTTCCTTTTTACATGGTAAGCAGATCAGAATTGCATCATGCTCGTATTTATCGCTCAGGAATTTAGAAAAGCATGCTCAGTCAGAGGGAGGAAAGGAGACAGAGCAGACAGTTAGACTAATTCTACCTGTCATTCTACTCCATGGCTATGAGCGAACTGGGACCACTTTAGTCACCCTTCGATTCCAGCAGTCTTTCGACTCCTAAAGGCCTCTTACTCAAGAATGGTTTCGTTTGTGGGGTGCAGCTTTCATGTCCATCGGGAAGCAGCACAATGGCATCTTAGGTGGGGGTGGGTTTTAGGGTTATCACTGGGTAAGGATTGCCTATAGAAAATACCACTGGAAGTCCCCTTAATTTCCAGCAAAGCACAGATGGCACTGACCTGCATAAGACAACCCAACCAGATGCACAAATGTATTCTGTTGTGCCAGCCCTCACAGGAGCTGGCTATGTCATACATATGGTGTCCAGCCAAGGCAGCATTTGTGCATCTGGTTGGGTTGTCTTATGCAGGTCAGTGCCATCTGTGCTTTGCTGGAAATTAAGGGGACTTGAGGCCTTTCCCCTAAACTACACCCCCTGCATCTTTTTAACCTTTTGTTTTGAGACAGGGCCTCACAAAGTCATTTAGTTGCCCAGACGGGGCTCAAACTTGCAGGCTGCCTGTCTCAGCCTCCAGGAGTGCTAAGATTACACGTGTGCACCACCATGCCTGATTCAGACAGGTTTTGATCCAAAAAGATTAAAGCCATGCTAGTGTAGATGCACGTGGTAAGATGGCTTCATAGGCCCATGGGAAATGTCTTACTTATCTACACAAGAAAACACTGGGGAACTCACTGAAGCTATGGTTCCTAAATGCACATCACACTTCTTAGAAACTATCCTCCTCTGTTCACTGTAGACCTAACACTCATAGTGGACCTGGGGACACACAAGGAAAGACACATCTAGATTGTGAAAGAATCCAGTATTGTCTCCCTATCACAGTTGACCTAAAGATGTCTTGGTTACATTAGATTAATTTAGATAAAGGCAAACAGAGCATCATTTAAAATAGGCTACTGTGGCCAGCCAACTGTGTCAGCCCATGAGAAAATGCTGCCAAGTCAAACAGCCAGCTTCACACTTGGCATTAGATGCCTCCAGGTGCCCTGCCTGAGTGAGGACATGAGGAGGGCGCCCTGCCAATTCACAATTTGTGGGCTTGTAGGGGACTCACCCAGCAAAGGCAGCCTGACCCAGCAGTCGTGACCTCACAGTGCTTCCCCTCTGATGCCCTCCGTCCCAGCAAGCTGCAGCAGACAGCAAGAACATAAGACTTGTCCTTCCCTGGTCTCGGCAGCAGTCATAACCAGCCTCCCTCTTCCCAACAGATGGAAGCTGTGTGCATGGCAGCCTCACCTGTGGGTTAGCGTGAGCTCCCAGAAGCAAGCATATGTCTCTGCTCTCCAGTTAGGCCCAAGGAGTCCCTGCATGTCTGAATGAGCAAAATAAATCAGTGAGCTGAGCAAGCCAGAGGGTGCAGCAGTGTTGGGAGTTCAGTGGGGCAAGGCACTGTGTTCATTTGCAACAGTGCTAAGCGGCTCACCGATGAAGCCGCAGCAGCCCCTTTGTGGGCTTGTAGGGGATAACATTGGCTTGTGATCCCCTCCAAAGCTGAGGCTGAGCTCCCCGTGGTCTAATGGAAAGTGCACTGGACCTGAGGAAATGCAGGGCCAATGCTTTGCTAACACTGCAGTGTGGGAACCAGTTCTGGCAGTACCTTCCTCCTCTTGAATGCTCGGATCTAGACATCGTAGCTTTTATACATAAACTTGAAACCAGAAAATCATAGGTTATGGATTGAGTCCAGTTAGAACTTGGCTTTCTTCCTGCTAAATACATGTCATCATTGGTCACCTTCATGAAATAATCACCATTTTATCCACCCAGTCATTCAGTTCATTTATTGTTCATTCCGTGCCCCCAGGCGAGCTTTCCCTAGAAGAGGCCCAGGACCCTTTCCTGGTGAGCATCCACATCATCGCAGACCCAGGCCAGGCCCAGCCACTGCAGGAGGCCATCGACAAGGTCTTGGCTTGGATCCACCCTGACCTCCCTCTGTTCCGAGTGTCAGAGAGGCGTGCTGGCCGAAGGCGGCGCAAGGCCCCCAAAGGAGCACAGCCGGCCCTGGCCGTGGTGCTATTCTTGCAGGAAGAATATGGTGAGGAGCAGATCCTCCAGCTGCACCGCACGCTGCAGCGCCCACCCTGGCGCCACCACCACACGGAGCGCGTGCACGGCCGGTTCCTGCCCTACCTGCCCTGCAGCCAGGACTTCTTCATCCTGGCCCCCGGGACCCCTCTGTGGGCCATCCGTCCTGTGCACTATGGCAAGGAGATCGTGCGTTTCACCATCTACTGTCGTCATGACAGCTATGCAGACAGCCTCCAGTTCTACGAGCTGATCCTGCGCCGGAGCCCCAGTCAGAAGAAAGTGGACTTCTGCATCTTCCCCATTTTCTCCAATCTGGATGTGGACATCCAGTTTTCCCTGAAAAGACTGCCCTGTGACCAGAGCCCAGTGCCCACCGACTCCTCCGTACTGGAATTCCGAGTAAAGGATATTGGGGAGCTGGTACCTCTCCTGCCCAACCCCTGTAGCCCTATCAGTGAGGGGCGCTGGCAGACAGAGGACCATGATGGCAACAAGATCCTTCTGCAGGTACTTGGGCTGTCTGTCTGTCTGTCTGTCTGTTGGAAGAAAGGAAGGGAGGGAGGGAATAAGGGAGGAAGAGTGAAATAAATCAGTTCTGCTGGAAATCCTCCTAACTATTTCTGAGCAGTGCTATGAAAAAGAGATTAGTGGCCCTGTCCATACCAAACCAGGTCAAGCTCTGCCTGTATTCCATCCAAACAAAAGAGGACACAGAAAGGCTTCTCCCAGCAGTACTCTAGAGTCTGTTGTCATGGTACCCGTGCCTTAGCAAAATGTGCCTGGTTCCTCTAGTCACCAAATCTATCCCCTGACCCCCCGTAACTCCTGGAGATGTCATACAAACTCCTAACCTGGGGAACCTGTTATAAAAGATTCAGATTAATGCTCTCTCACTCTTGTAGAGCTTTTAATCTATATACTTTTCAGTTCTATAAAGGTACTTTGGGAAAACCCAGGTTCAAAAATTGTACAGTTTATTGACATTCATAGAGAAGACGTCTATCCCTTTCCCTCTATTCCCCTTCCCTGCCTTTTGTCCTTTCCCTATCCACCTCCCTGCTGGCAAAGGATATTGAAATCCTGTGGTCCCTTGGGAAGTGACACCTTTATAAAGATGTGAAAGAGAGAGAGATGTCTTTAGAGCTTCTGGATTCACCCAGCTAGCAAGGGTGAGTGAATACATCTTACATCAGAAGACTGACTCAGTCTTCCAGAGCTGGCCTTCCACCACTAGTACCTTAGCATTATCCACCCCCCCCCTTACTTCTCTGATCTACTCCTGGGATATCCTGCACTCACTAGAAATAACATTATACTCTAGAATTAAAAATTCACCTTGGGGATTAAAGCATATCCTACATCTGACCTTGAAGGATGATGCTTTCCGGCCCCGGCATTCTCTAATGAACAGGTAAGTTCCAGATGTGTAGGGCTTTGTTACTCTTAAAAGCTTCAGGTGGTAGCATCCTCTCTTTTATGTTTGGCTACCTGAAAAGAGAAACCTGATAGTCAGCTGGGCAGCACTGCCTAAGAGACACTGCCTCAAGAGACACTGAGGGTGGCTACAAGAATCACAAGTAAAGTTGCAGTTTGTGTTGGCTAGTTCCCATATCATGAGATGAAATGAGAGTTTCTCACATATCTGATAACTGGTCCAAACCAAAGCCAGGGACATGGTGTTAGTCAGAAGGGTCACCAGGAGGCACCCATTCATGGGAACTAGATCATTTTCAGACTTCCTTTTGAAGAAACTAAGTAATGTTGCATTATTGTTCAGTAAACAGAGTGCTAGCATTTCCTCTATAATCCTCTAAATGTGAGAACATTTTTCTTCTTCATCCGATGACTGCCAATTCTTCATGCAAAGTAACAGGTGCACCAAGTAAAAGTTAATGCAATGCAAAAAAAATTATACTGATACTAAAAGACCAAAATGAATATGATGATATTGGAAGTGGCTCCTTCCTCTTCTTAGGGTATATCTCAAACACCTACATGCTTAAATGATACAGGTGCAGGCTTCTGAAGCTAGGGAGATCTCCAACAGAGAAAAAAGGTTTGTGCCTGGGGACTCAGGGCTGGAGCTTTGTTGAATAATATGTTCTGCTAACTGGGAGAGAACTGGAAAGTAGCCCCCTAGTGCCTCTTGATAGTGACATTGGAACAGGTTCCTGTTCATCCTCACTGGTGGGAAGAGCAGCCCATGCTTTACTTATTCATTTATTTACCTTATTTTTCAAAGTAAAAATTTGTATTTCAGTTGTTAGCAAAATGAAGACATTCAGGTCCTGGGGGAAGAACATCTTTGTATACATACTTTATTTAGCAGTGTGATACCTGTTCCCTAAGGTTATTCTGTTGAGATCGTTTTGTGTTAAAATGGATGCCGTTATACATGGAAGTAACTCTTGGATCGTTTTTAGTTACCTGGCTAAGATAGAGACTGCATTTTGCTTTGACTTCATATTCTGTGTATCAGAGATCTTCTCCTCCCTTTTTAATTCCTCTGGAAGAGAAAAACTGAATTTTTTTTTTTTCTGAAAGCCATTCAGCCACTTCTAAGAATTAGGAGACATGACGCAAATTCACACAGGAAGGAAAAGGGTGAAATCACAACAAAACCTGCAGAAATTCAGAAGATCACCTACTTTGGAAACTTGCATTCTAATAAGATAGAAAATGCAGAAGAAATGGACAGATTCCTAGATACATATGACTTACCAAAACTGAATTAAAAGAATGATATAAAAATCCTGAATAAATGAATATCAATCAATGAAATCCAACATGTAATTAAAAACCTACCCAGCCATAACAGATTAACTACTGAATTCTATAAGAAATTTAGAGAAGACTTAACACCACTGCTTCTCAAACTCTTTAATGAAACTGAAAGGGAAGCAGTACTTCTAAATTCATTCCTGGAAGTGAGCATTACCCAGATAACAAAACCCACAAGGATCCAACTAAGAAAGATAACTATAGGCCAATCTCCTTAATAAATATACATGCAAAGAAATTCTGAACAGAGTGCAGCAAATCATAAAGAAGATTATACACCATGATCAAGTGGGATTCATCGGGTTTAACATGCATAAATCAATAAATATAATAAATCATATTAACAAAGGCAAAGAAAAAGTCATGTCATCAGCTCAATAGATGCAGGAAAAACTCTTTTTTTAATGTATTTAATGCAGGATCTACAGGATCTCACTACACCTCTTGGACTTGTAGTGACCTCCTGTCTTCAGTATCCCAAGCACTGGGATTACAGATACTGCCACCACGCTCAGTCTCAATTGCCAGGTCAGCGTGCCTTGGGAGCTGGGCTGACCTGGCACGCTTGGGATCAAGCCACAAATCCAGGTCCTTGTGTCTGCCTAAACAGGCACTTCAGTCTGCTCAGCTATCTGGCTAGTCCTCAGAAAAAGCCTTTGACAAAGTTCAACACTGTTCTTGATTTAAAACCCTACAGAAAATTGAAATAGATGGTCTTGATCTCAATCTGATAAAAGGTATTTGTGACAAACCAACAGCCAACATTATACTAAATGGACAAAAACCGAAAGCTTTCACTCATTGGGGAACAAGACAAGAACATCCACTGTCTCCACTCTTATTCAACATAGTCCTGGAAATTGTAGACAGAACAATTTGACAAGAGGGAAAAAAAAGATAAAAAGAATAATGATGGGAAAGGAAGAAGTTAAATTATCATTATTTGAAATGACATGATACTTTACATAGAAGACCCCAAAAACGCCACTAAAAAACTGCTAAATTTAATAAGCAGCTTTAGCAGCATAGCTGTATACAAAGTAAACACTCAAAAATCAATAACCTTCCTGTACATGAATAAAAACTTACTGAAAGAGTAATTAGGGAAACAACACTTTTCACAGTAGTATCCAATAAAAAAAAAAAAAAAAAAAAACCTAGGAATCAACCTAACAAAAGCTGTAAAAGACTTCTACATTGAGAACAACAGTACTCTGAAAAAGGAGAGTGCATCACTTAACAGAAAACAGAAAGCTATCCTTTGCACTTGGGTAGGAAGAACCGATACAGTAAAAATCACCATACTTCCAAAACTCTTACACAGATTTAATGCAGTTCCTATCAAAATTCCAACAGCATCTTTCACAGAATTAGAGATTCTGTATATTTACAAATGAATTAAAATTTGTTTGTAACCAGAAGATACCTAGAATAGCAAAGGCAGTTCTGGGCAACAAAGGCAAAGTGGGGGACATCACGATCCCTGACTTGAATTACTATAAACTGCTGTGATAAAAACAGCATGGTGGACCACCAAGGCAGCTCAGTGGACTAAAACACCTGCTTAAGCAAGTGTAGGCAAGTGCAGGGTCCATGGTTCAGTCACCAGCATGACATGCCATGCCAGCCCCACCCCCAGGGCAGGCTGAGCCAGCCAGAGTCCGGGCATAGTGGCACATGCCTGTAACTCCAGCTCTGGGAGGCTGAAAGCAAGAATATCACCACGAGTCGAAGCTGAATAGTGAGACCTCGTGATAATCAAATACATTAAACAAACAAACAAAAAAAAAAAAATAGGACAGCACTGAAAGAAAGAAAGACAAGACAAAGAAATGGAACAGTTAGAGGACACAGAAACAGCTCCAAACATAATCAGCCACCTTATCTTTGACAAGGTGCCAAACACATTATTTGGAAAAATAATAGCCTCTTTAATAAATGGTGCTGGAAAAACTGGCTCTGCATATGCCAAAGATTAAAATTGGACCCATATATTTCATCATGCACTAAACTAAATTTGAAGTGAATCAAAGATCAAAATAGTAAAACAGAAACATTAATTCTGTTGAAAGATATAATAGGTGAAACTCTTGAAAACACTTGTGTAGGAAACACTTTATTAATAAAATCCCAGTCTCAAGGAACTATCACAAAGCATCACCCTCTGGGACCTCACATTATTAAAAAGCTTTTGCAAAGCAAGAGAAACTACAGTAGAGTAAAGAAACAACCTGCAGTGTGGGAAAAATATTTCGCAACTGTTCTTCAGATAAAGGATTACTATTGAGAACATACAAAGAACTCAAAAATAAATCACACTTCCCAAATTTAAAGACCCAATCCAAAAATAGGCATCTGAGACAAATGCAGCTTCTCAGATGAAGAAATAAAAAGAGCAAATATATGGAAAAAAGCCCCGCCCCTAGAGCATGCTGAGATGGTGATTGAGACTGGGCGTGGTAGTGCACACCTGTAATCCCAGCTCTTGGGAGGCTGAGCACAGGAGAATCACTACGAGTCCGATCTACATAGTAAGACCCTATAGACCCTGTAGATCCTTACTAAAATATATTTAAAAAAAAGAAAAACATGTTCAATAACACTGGTCAGTTGAGAGATGCAAACTAAAACACTGAGGTTCCATCTCACTCCAGAAAGAATGATTATTATCAAGAAATCAGCCATTAATAAATGCTGGTGAGGCTGTGGGAAAAAAGGAGCCATTTTCCATTGGTGGGAGTGTAGACTAGTACAATCGCTGTGGGAAATCATGTGGAGATTCTTCAAAAATCTTGGACCAGGGGTCCCATTTCACCCAGCTATCCCCCTTCTGGGTATCTCCCCAGAAGAATTAAAAACATTATACTACAGTGGTATACACGCTGCTGTGGTCATAGCACCAGAATTTGTAATAGCTAGATCTTAGAAACAACCCACATGCCCATCAACTGAGGAATGGAGTAAAAAGATGTCATCTTTTTATACAGTGGAGTACTACTCAGCCATAAAAAGGATAAACTGGAGATGTTTACGGGTAGATGAATGCAACTTGAGACCATATTCATAAGTGAAATAAAGCAGGCGCACATGTGCAAACATTGTATTGTCTCCGTAGTGTGAGAATTGAAAGAGTAAAGACGGTCCAAAACGTGCAATAAATATTGTAAAATAGGAAGAAACTCCTTCAAAGGAAAGAAAAACCGGGATGGGAGAAGGGAGAAAAGAAGGGAAAATATATATGTATTTATAGTTATACTACAATTTCTCTTAGTTCATTGAAAAGGTTTGTGTTAATATTGTTTGGACAATGAAATGCTTATATCCTATAACTAATTTAAAGATAACAATTTGCAATGTATTAACCATTGTTGCTCTCCTATTACCTTGTTTTGAAGTTTGGTTTCACTTTTATTCTCTTAAGAAAAAGAACTAGATGACTTTTACCAAGATCTGATAAGACGAGGAGATTACTGGCCTCCTGATACCCATTTCTCCTTCCTTCTGCGTAGTGACTGGTTTCAGGGGTGAGGGGCAAGTCACTAGCATCAGGAGTGAACAGAGACCCTTACGTTTTATTTGCTTTTCCTCCCTCCCACACCCTCCCTCCCTTCTTCCCTTCCTTCCTTCCTTCCCTTCTTTCTTTGTGCCTGGAATCAAACTCAGGACCTTGCACTTTCCAGGCAGGTGCTGTGCTCCTGAGCTATATCTCTGGCCTATGCAATTGCAAAATGTGCTTTGTGGTACCCAATTGCAGTGTGTGGAGTCAAGAACTGTACTCTGTATTTAATAAATCTTCCTACGTTGCATAGGATTTAACTGACATTGAACTATGAATGCACTAGGTTCTCTTTATAGGCGCTTTTGTTTACTTTTATGTGAGAAGAATAAAAATAATATCCATACAAAAAAAAATGTGCAAGCCATAAACATACAACTCGATGAACTTCATGAATTAAACATTTGCGTGAGTAGCACACAACAAAGGAAACAGAACAGAGGCAGAAATAGAAGAGAAGGTTGCTTCTCCCACGTGGGGGCCTCTCTCCCCAAATGATTTTTTCTCTGTTGTGCTAAAGCATTGGGAATACAGCTATATTATCTTTCTAATATTTGTTTTTTGCATTGGTAAGTAGTTAAAAAAGAAACTTAAAATGACTTATAAAGGTATGCAGTACACAAAAAAATTAAGCAAAAAAATTAGATAAAGAAGACTTTGAAGCAAAGGCCATATCTTGAGAAGAAAATAAGATCACCCATGTGTAACATCCAGACAGCTTGTCATTTCCTATATACTTCAGAGTGGTGCTGTTCATGGGATTCACATGAGACCATTGAAATTTAAATTTTATGCTAAATTTAAGATGTCATTTCTTAGTCATGCTAAATATATTTCAGTTGCTCAGCAGCCCCATGTGGCCCAAGGCTACCATATTGAGCAGTGCAGAAGCAGAAAATTTCCTCCATGACAGAAAGTTCGGTTGGACAGCTCCGCTCCCAAAGTAGGCCCCATATTTGACTTGGAGTGTTTTAGTACTAAAAGCAAAGTGGAAAATCATCAATGATGTGTTGCAGAGCCTACGAGAGAAAAATGAGTGATGTTTTCAGTGCAGAAGTATCCCTGGTTCTGCGTCCTCAAAGCAGAGTCCCCGTTCTCCCACATCCTCAAGGTATTGATAGCCCATCCCCAGCTGCACCCCCAGACTCAGCACTGTGGGATTTGCAAGGCTTTTTCTCATGTGGTGCCCACAGATGCTGGCCAGGCCTGCCAGCCTGGTGTAGCTCAGAGAAGCCTCTGCACAGGGAGCCTGAGCAGAGCAGGATGGTCCTCGCGGATAGCTCCTGGTTGCGTTGCTCAATCCCAGTGGGAGAAATGTGCCTTCAGATAATCCCCAAGTTTGTTTGCAAGCTTTTCATAGCTAGTAAGTGACAGTGAGTTTACATTTCTTTTCCACAACCAGCTTCATGGAGGTAAAGGACAGTCTATGCTGCAACAAGCTGGTCCCCTCTTAGGAAGCTCTAAGGAGCCTGATAAGGATACAAGCCTGAAAGGAAGGCTGCCCCCGCCCTGGAGGTGTGAGGGCAGGACCATGGTTCTTCTTAAGAAGTAGTTTGGGGTCCAGTCAGACACAAAAGCACAGTTAAGGACCACAAGCTGAATTCCACAATGAGAATGATGCTGCAATTTTAAGCTAGAAAATGTTAAAAGTAGGTTGTCCTCTATAATTAGAGAAGCAAGGTCGGTAACAGTGGTGCCTGGGTCATCTGGCATCTTCTAGAAAACATCTGTAAAGGATGCAGGCCCTTCCAGATCTTTACCTGCCGGTGGCCATTCATCAGTCACTCCCTTCTAGCCTCCCTGGCCTTATCTCCCCTTGCCCACCCTGCTCCCTCTGCACTGGCCTGCTTAATTGGTCCATGGATGTGGCAGGCTCACTTGATTCTGCTTAGAACATGTCCTTTCAGCCAGACTTTGGGGGGACAAAGATGAGTTGCATAGTTCAGAGCCCCGAATTCGCAGCTGGTCCAGAGCATTTCCTGTGGGCCTGGTGTGTGTGTGTGCCACACCACATGAAAATGGGGCGCTGCTCAGAGATGCATCTTCCTGAGCCCTGGGGCCAGGGAAGACGATAGCAGCACCCCCTGCGAACAGCAAGCAGGACACTGGCTGCAGATCTCACAGCAGAGCCCAAGTCCTGGGTGCCTGGTGGCTGGGCAGCACCACCAAGCAGTCTACTGTAATTTCCTATGAATTTTCTCCCTTTGTTAATGTATGCTTAAATATCTTCCAATTAGCCTCCTCTTGATGTCTTCACATTTTATTTTATTAAAAAGTAATAAAATCATTAACTCACAAAGTTTGAAAGCTAGAGGTGGTGAAATCACAAATCACTGTCACCATAACTGATCATTTTTGTACACATAAAACCATGTCAGCTTTTGCTTACTAGGTTGTTTTTTTTTTTTTTTCACTTTTTCTTTCTCACTTATACCCCCAAATCTGGAAAGAACCCTTTCCTAGATGAACGTCTAACTTCTTTGATGCTCTTTCCCATCACCAATATTCCAGCTATCCAAGTAGAAGGTTAGGCTTCTAGGTAATTTGATTTCAAGGAAATTTCCATCTAACCCTTGGCCCCATTCTCAGGATTCTCTGGGGCTTTATTCTGGGAAATGTAGTTCCAGGATAGCTAATGCAACACAGTTCAGGGACACATGGGTTCTGGAAATAAAATATAGGAAAAGGACTGAACATAATAAATCCTGGCACACAGGAAGGACTAATAAGAACTTACTTTTATTTAGATTTATTAGAAAGAGCATCATTGTCACCGTCACTGTGGTCATGTAAGCCATTTGTCCCCCAGCACCTCAGCTAGGCAGGGCCTAGTAGGGTCCTACGAGGAGGACTACCACTGCTGGCCTTCCGATGCACCTTTCTCTGGATCACACATACCAAAAAGCACCTTCCCACCTGAGGCAAGAACTCAAGATAGTTGATTGGACATGTTCTTATCTCAGCCACATACAGCGTAGTCTTTTCTCTATAATGTGTTTTGTTGTACTGTCACATCAGCCTCAATGTCAGGAATTGATTACAAAAATTTACCTCTCGCGGTCAATTTCTCTTTGGGGAAGAGCCAGCAGTCATCAGGGGCGGACGTTCCACATAAGGTGGGTGAGGACAGAAACTGCCACAGGGTTGTGAACCAGTTCAGGGTGCTGGGGCAGCCGCAGAATGAAGCCGCAGAGGACTTCCAGCGCTGCTTCAGAGAGCGGCACGAATGACAGTGCGAGTGTGTTCAAGTAGGGGGAGGGTATTCAAAGGGATTAATGCCAAGGTGTCTTCTACTGTTATACTTTTTAAAATTTAAACATTCACTGTATATTTTGATCATACATGGGACTTCAATAGTTTACCCTTAGAAGGAGCCACAGCTTACTTTCAAGTAGTTTCAGCAGGAAAGAGAAAAATTATACATATATTCTATTACATATGAATATTCTTAAATGTGTATATTATACATACAGGTAGATAGAAGTGTTTATGTATTTACATAAATTAAAATAAGAGAAAATAATTTCCTCTAAATGGCATAGGGATTTTTTGTGTTCTGTTCTTTTCAATACTTTTGGATATTTGACAAGATTTATAATAAACACTGGGGAAAAGATCACACATTCTCCACTATTTTTAGAAGATAGTTTTGGGAGCCTTTCACCTATGGAGCCCACTGATTAGACACTGTCAGATTTAATCTGTCATTCTTGGTAAAATATAAACTAAATACACTTATTGTATACTACTCCTAGACTGTACCTGAAGTGTGCATTACTGCCCAAGAATGCACCTGTCCAGCCCCAGAACTGACTCAGTCATGCTCTGAGCACATGTGCACAGGTGTCAGTTTCTTGCTGAATTCAACAGCTAAGTCTTGGGAGGCCATGAGGCCAATAGGGGCCACATGGACCAGTGGCGCCATCCTAATGCCACCACGAGTACACAGCAACCCAAAAGGGTCTGTGAGTAGGAATGGAACTTGCAGGACGCAAAGCTTGAGTACCCTCCCTCTGAAAGGCAAGGCCACCTACTCAGGAAGAGAGGCCAGCCCTTGAGTGGCTATGTCCTTGCCCACTGCCTACGCCAGGCCCTGACTGCCACCTGGCCCCGTGCTGTCACGCTGGCTCCTGGGAACAGAAGAAGCCCCACAGCATCTGCTCCTATAACTCACTATTGGGCAGTCGCTGACATTAATTACACAGACCTGTAATCTCTAGGTCATGAGGAATCAGTATCATACTGAAATTTAACCAGTTGCTCATTCAAGCAAATTACAAAGTGTTTCTGCCTTCATGAAATTATATTCTGACAGGGGGAGGTAGATAATAGACAAGAGACATAATAAAAAGCTGTAGTGTATTAGGAGGTGCTGTGGGAGAAATAGATTCAATTTGCTTTCTGAAACTTGTCATATGAAGCTGATTTTGTTTATCAAAACATAAGGTACCAAGTCCGATGTATTTTTAGTTACTATATTCAAGCAAGCCTTGTCCTCACAAATGCTAATATTCCATGGTAACCCAAGAAGAAAATACTACATTTACTTCCAAATGTACTTATACACTTTCACATATAGATAGTAAATTAAAATTACAAAATGTCCCTTTTGTCTGATACCAGCATATTGCTTATCTGGAATATTTGTTGTAGGGCTTACAAGTTGATTTTTATCTTTCTAAAAAGAAAACAACTTCCTGAAATTGAGAAACAAGGAAAATACTTCATTTTGCCAAGCTGAAGTCACTCCTAAATTATTAAGCAGTTGGGCTGTTTATTGCCCATAATTTTCAAGAAATCAAGTTTCACAGATTTTTTGTGACATAGCTCTAAAAGAAGTATTCTCTTTTTCTAACTCAAGACATTGATACAGTGTGAATGATAAATGTAATTTAGCTGTACATGAGAAACAGCTGCTACTGAACCATCTAAGTGGCCATCAGAGTGAAAGGTCGAGATGCCCTTCTCCTAGTATTTAGTGAGTGCTGCATTTGAGCACTGGTTAGCTCCAGTTTGAGGGCAGCTAAGGTACTCCCTTCCCAGCAGTACTTGCTTGACAGAGCCCTTCCCCCATGACCTGGGTACAGCCGGAGCACCATATTGGGATGACCCACTCCTGCCTCCCTGGCAGTAGCTGTGTCCAGGCTGTCTGTGCACCTGCTATTTTGCTGGTGCTGAAGCAAAGGTACTGAGAAAGGTTATTCTCTCTCCCAATAGCCAAAGCTCCAACATAGAAAGCTTGAGAGTGCTCAACAGCAAGTAGGGCTAACTTGCAGAGAAACCAGAGAAGAGAAGGCACTGGCCCCCTTGTGTCTGATCCCTAAATTCCAGTAATCCTGTGGACCACGTGGATTCTATAGTTGTGGGAATCTCAGTATTGATCAAGATCCAATTTAATATAAATTCAGTCTCCCTTTTTTCTGCATGGGGATTTAACCCAGGGCTTTCATACTGAGTTACACCCCAATCCATTTTTTTCCCATCCCATTTTATTTTTTATTTTGAGACAGAGTCTTGCTAAGTTGCCCAGGCTGGACTCAAACTTACAATCCTCCTGCCTCAGCCTGCCAGGGTTCTTCTTATTAGTATGTGTTGGATTTCTGTCCTGGATTAAGAGAGTTCAACACTCAGGGATCAAAATTCAGTGCTAATCTCTATCCTCTGAAGAGACTATGTTATAAAAAGGTCTTTGAACGCCTTTCCACCAGAAGAAATGGGGTTAAGTCAAAACTAGTAACTTTTCCATTAGCCACAACTTCAGTCTCATGAGGTACTTTTGTGACCTCCAAGTGAGTTCAGATTAATCTTCTCGTTGCTTGCCATAAGATCATATATTCACTGTTGGCTCAGTCATCAGACGGCAAGAGTAGGATCACTTGGCATGAACTTGTAGAACCAGGACCTTGGGAGGAAACTGACTCTTTGGAGGCCTGTGGCATGGAAATGCTCTCAAAGGACACTGTAGCATAAGGCTGTGCAAGCCAGGGAAGCATATTACTTTCTGAGATGCCCTTATGTCCAATGATGCTGTCCCTTCATCTCCTTTCTTTCCCCATCCTGCTTCCCACATCCTGCTGATATGTGTGAAGTTGCTTCTTCAGTACCACTTTGGAGTTGAACTTATCAAATATCTGGGCCTTCCAAGTTCAACCCACTTGTCTCTTCCATTAACCCAGGACTACTTGTTTATTTGAGGACTACATGCACAGCAAAGGCTTGAGGGAAATGTAGAATCTACTTGAGTGTGTAAGAACTGTATGAGAAACAAAAACATAGAAAGCCAATGAAATGTTGATGGAAATTAGCCACAGTCTGAGTAGGGCTGCAGAAGTCTATCAGTAGAGAAGACTTAGATAAATGATACAAGTTCAGGGACATGGGTCATGTGAACAACTACTTGAAGCTTTGAAACCCTGTCAAAGCAACTATTAAAAGGGCCCTTGAAAAGATTTTTGACTTCTTTGTTTTTTTGTTTTTTTTTTTTTTTCAGTCAAATATTTTTTATTAAAGCACTGCTACTAGACACATTGTAGCCTGATTCTTATTACTGAATATATTCTGTCTTTTTTTTCCATTTATTTTTATTTTATTAAAATACAAATGTCAATCACACAGTTTCAAGACACCTTAACCATACAGAGTCAATGAATTAATACATTGCAAACTGTTTTCATAACGTTTTGGTATTGTACAAGGTGCATACATGAAATTATATTTACAGGTTTTTTTATAGCTGAATTATATCAAAGATTCAATAATTATTTACCTAGTGGATGACCATAGCACTAAAAGCCGACATAATATCCTGTC
>PVKA01028399.1:0-2500 GCA_004027165.1 Ctenomys sociabilis
GTGTGTGTGTGTGTGTGTGTGTGTGTGTGTGCGTGCGTGCGTGCGCGCGCGCGCGCGCGCGCGCCTCATCCCTGTTCACTGGGCTTCCAGAGGAAGAAACACTGCCCCACTGCCCTACTCTCTAGTACCCTAAGGTAAAGTCATCCAGGTTCTATTTCCTGCTCTGCCCTTCTCGGCCAGCTCTGTAGCCTCTGGGAAGAAAAGGAGAAAGCACAGCAGAAAAGAGATGACAGGCAGGAGGGAAAAGGAAGGAGAACACAGCCTCAGTGAGGCCCGGAAAGCAGATGGTCATCGGTCTCTCCTTTATTCTCCCACCAGAGGGCGCAACAGAGTATCCTCCTGGAAACCACCAGTCTACCACTCCCCTCCATTCATTAATGGATGGTCACTCAGCTCAAAGCAACAGTGTGTTCAATGAGCTGGAAGATGGGGAAGGTGACCAATAACACCAAACAGCTAGTGGGTCTGAAGTTCATTATGAAGCCGGAGCTTAAAGAGGGGAGGGAAGCAGAGGCCTGGAGGGAAGCAGAAGTCATGAGCAGAAGTGAGTCCAGTCATGAAGAAGGGAGAACGTGTAGAGCCCACAGCTGGGCACATTTCCCGGCACAGTTCAGAAGCCAGAGGACCTTCCAGCTTGAAAGACCTAAAGGCCACTCTCCCATCTCCTTGGGCCTGGAAGGAGGACCCAGGTGCCAACTCTGAAGAGGGGTGTACCCACACAAAGCACAGGCTGTCGGGCCTCACTGACCAGCGATGGTGAGGTAGGCAGAAGTGTTGGTGAGCTCCAGCCCTCGCTGCTGCAAGGTTGCCATGTCTAAGAGCAGGCTTTCCCTCTCAGGGTCCAGGTCATCTCCCACCAGAGAAATTTCACAGCCATCCAGGTTGTGCACAATCTCATCTGACATGCGTGTGTCCATCACTGGATGGGAGAAAATTGGTATCGGGGTCAGAGCTGGCCTTAGTGAGGTTCTGAGATCCCGCTATCACCAGCAGATCATGACTGCTTTTCTGCCCCTTCCCAGGGCTTTTCATAAGGGGAGCCAACATCATTTTCACAAAATCATTATGCCTGGTTTCCTCATGCTCATGGGCCTCTTATGGTGAGCTGCTATAGTCATACAAACACATAATGTAGTTTCCATTGTCAGCTCCATGTTTGTTCCTGCTTTCAGATATTGGCCCCTGCCCCGGATGTCACTTCCTGGAGCCATTCTCACCTGTTCCCTGCCAACTTTCATCTTTTTTGGCCTCCACTTGGTGAGAAATGGAGCAAGTGATCTGAAGATCAGGGAATAGAGGGACACCCTCAGGTCCCTCAAAATCTACAGCAGGGCGAACAAAATGGGCTGTGCCACTCAGGAGGATCTGGGGAGCATCAGGTTGAAGAACCACCACGTAGCCCTCCACTTCAGGGATAGAGACACAGGACTCTTCGCTGAAGCACCTGTAAGAGAGAGGAGAGACAGACCACTTGTGACCCCAACAACCAACATCTTTCCCTTAAAATATGTATTATGTTTCATTACTCTGGGCCTCCACCTCTGCAGCAACGCACCCCCTACTGGGGCTTGGGGAGATAGTATGTCCGTGCACCAACTTATAACACAGTTGCAGGGGGTCAAGAACAAAAGGCAAGACAGCCCCAACCTATGGAGTAATGACATCATCGATGTCATACCCCCAGATGATAGAACATCTATCTTAATTTTTAAAAAAAGAAATGAAATTGAACAAACAAAAATGTATACATACACATAGTTCTTTATCTAGGAGGTAAAAAAATATACAGAGGGTCAGTATATGGTCTGGCAGATATTGCCCTCAAAATATATGGTGAGGCCCTTCCTCAGTGTGTTTTCCACTCCCTTCAGTATCAGAGAAACTGATAGGTGGATGAGATCACCTGACCTCAGACCTAAACCAGCCTGCACTGCCTCATCCAGGTCTCAGGGCTAGACAGCTCCACCACGCCAAACCAACCCCAGGGAAGCTGCCCAGGCCCTGAGCGCTGAGGGTCCGCTCCGCTCCCATCCTTTGCCAGCAGCAGGGACACCTAACCCTCTCATCACACTTGCTGATTTATTTCCTTGTTTCCACACTGTAGAACAGGGAGGAGACAATGAAGCTCTTAGGTCAAGTATCAGGTCCACACAATACCTGTCAAAGGCAAGGCTTCATCCGTTCTTCTTATGCCAAGTCTGCCAGTCTTGTCACTAAACCACAGCTACCATTTGGTGCCGGGGTTGATACCAGGGAAATGTATTTATAAAGGAATGTCCTGCTTTGGTTTGAACGTATCCCTCAAAAAGTATGTGTTGAAAATTTAATCCTCAATGTAACAGTGTTGGGAAGTGAGTCTTAATAGGAGGGCTCATAAGAGGATCAATGCTGATTATAAAAGGACTGAAGCTTCAACTCCGACCTCTCCCCTCCCTCTTCCTCTTTCGCTCTCTCCATTTTCTACCATAAAATGATAATCAAAGACAGCCCTCAATCATCA
>PVKA01028399.1:7500-29433 GCA_004027165.1 Ctenomys sociabilis
GATCAGAAAGATGCTGTGAGCTTTCGCTCTCTCCCATCTCCCCTCCCCTCCCCTCCCCTCCTCTTCTTCCCCTCTCTTTCCTCCATATTCTTCCCCAGGAATCTTAATACTTCTCTCAGGAACTATTAAGGTGACACTAACCATAAGGGAGGCCCAGACATGAAAAAACAGAACTATCTTATCTATCTTTCTTTTCTTTTCTTTTTTGGTGGAACCAGGGATTGAACTCAGGCCCTTGCGCTTGCCAGGGAAGCACTTATTCCACTGAGCCATCTCCCTGGCCCCTCTATCTTTCTTAACCATATGAGAAAATGTCAAGGCTCCCTCCCTCTTCTAAAGGACCAACAACAAATTCCACACCATTGGATGTGGAACCATATCCAAGGCTCCATCGAAGCCTGCAAGAAGTAGGAGGAATCAGGTGAGCCAGTAACAGAAGAGGTCAACTCCTCCCCTATAGAGTCCTCCTGCTGAGCTCCACCCTGGGCAGAACCAGTGCTCTCCCTTCTGATGTGGTTCCCGAGGACCCTGAATGAAAGCAATGATTCCCTAGTCTCTGAGGGATTGAACCACAGTGACTGGATGGTAACCCTGTAACAGCTGGAGTCCTCACGAGAGCATGGCAAGAGCCCACTCAGCTCAGATCTAGGCCTGCATGATATCAACAGCCATGCCCTTCAGTTCTACACCAAGACCAGTTACCAGAGACCAATGGCCCAGCTCCCAAAAACCTATGCCTTCCACCACCCTAGCTGTGAGGCCTGATAATCGGGCCTAGTGGCCAGAGAGCTTAGAATCCTCATAACAAGTCAGACACATATACTTTCAGATAGCTGGAGAAACTGAGGCAGAGTAGGAAGAACACAGGAATCCTGACTCCCAGATCACATAGTGCACCCGCTTGATGACAGCATCTCCAAAACAAGGGCCCATGCACCATGAGGGGTGAAAGTCCTTTCAGACAAGAACAATCGATCTTTACAAACCAGGTGTTCTGGTAGGTTTCTGTTGTTGTTTATTTTTGTTTTTTTGACAGGGCCTCACTACAAAGTTGAAGCTGGCCCCAAACTCACACTGATCCTCCTGCCTCCGCCTCCCGAGTTCTGGGATTGCAGGGATGTGTCTCCACACCTGGATTCTGGTAAGCATTCGATCTGGATTATATCACTTGGTTCTCATAACGACTCTAATAGTTAGAATCTATTATTATGCTTCATTTTCTGACTGTATTTTAAAAACTAGTAACAAATCCTTTGCTATTTATGCTCTCATAGACTCTCAATCTGTATTCTTAAGTACTAATGTATGCTTAAGCCTTGAAATAATCTAGAATCTTTCTTTTAAAGAACTTAAAACCATTCACTTGGAATTCAGAGAAAAGCAAACTTTTCCCATAAAGGACCAGTATAGTACATATTCTTGTCTTCTTGGTCCATATACACGCTGTGCTCCAGCCCTCAGGCCATGTTATGTTCCAATAAAAGTGTGTTTACAAAGCAGACAGCAAGCCTGGGGTCACCAACCCCTAAACGTGGATCCTCACATTTATCTGCCTTGCAGGGTCTTAGTGAAGCAGGATTAGAACAGGCAAAGTCAACCAGAGTTTGTTCTCTGCCCAAGGTCACCCAGCCAATCAGTGTTAAGCCAGATTAACGTCAGGTCCCCCAGCTCCTGGTCTCTCTATCCCACTTTACATATCAGCAAAGGGACCATCAAAACCCCAAGACTGGGCTGGCAAGATAGCTCTGCAGACCAAGCACTTGCTTAGGCAAGTGCAGGGACCTGGGTTTGATTCCCCAGTACCACAAGCTGTGCTGGCCCCGCCCCCAGGTGTGCTGAGTCACGTGGTGGTACATGTCTGTAATCCCAGAACTGGGAAGGCTGAATCACTACAAGTCCAAGCTGCACAGTGAGACCCTGTACCAAATACATTAAAAAAAACAAGATAATGAATTGCTCCTGGGGTAGTCAGGCACTTCTCCCAACATTACTGTGTGACCTTCAGCAGGTCAACTATCCTCTCTGGGGGCTCAGAGAGTGGCACAGAACGTGGGAGGTAAGGCCATTCCTAGGTTACACATAAGGCCAACCCATAAGACAATGGCCTGCTCTGACTGCCCTCCCCCACCCCGCACTCACTTGACGGCAGTGGTGAGGCGCAGGGGCCTGACGCCGGGCGTGGCAAAGCGCAGAGTGTTCATGTAAGCCACATGCTGCAGGGCATGGTTGAAGGTCTCCACATCATCCCCCTCCAGGGTGAGCAGGGACTGCGAGGGGTTCACGTGGACCTGGGCCCCAGACACAGACAGAGCTGAGAGCAGGACCAGGAGGTAAAGATGGGAGAAGCACAGGTGGAGAGATGGGGTAGGGAGGGGCAGGGGTCATGCTGGGAAGAAGAGGGCTCGGGGAGGGTCTATACCTTCATGCCTTTGCCCAGGCTTTCGAAATCCCTATAGTCCAGCCCCTCCCGACATGCATAGAGGCACTCGATGACCTCGCGGCTCTCTAGGCGACCTGAGCGCACGCTGAAACCAGCCAGGTAGCCATGGAAGTAGTGGTGGATCGGCAAGGGGTCTCCTAGGGCAGGAACACAGGGATAGGGCAGGTGGTGAAAGGAGGAAAGAAAGGAGAAGAGGAGGGGTTGGGGGAGGGGCTCAGAAAAGGGGGAAAGAGAATGAGCAGACTGATAAGTAAGGAAGAATTTGGAAATGAAGAGGCTAGATGCAAGACAGAAGTGAGGATAAAGGGCGTGCTGGAGATGGGAGGGAGATGGGACGAGACAGGCTGGGCTGCAGCTGAGGAGCGACGTGCCGGCCTAGCATGTGCAAGGCTATGGGTCCCAGCCCAGGGCTTTCAAAGAGGAAAGGAGGTGCAGGAGAGTAAAGGCAGGGAGAAGAAGGGTGGAAAACAGGAATAATAGGAGGAGAGAGAAAAGAAAAATACAAGATGGAAGGGGAGGAGAAACCAAAAGGAAAGGAAGAGACTGCAAGGAAGTGTGCTCTCGGGTGACATGCAGGGAGACGAGGTACTGTGGGTGAGCTTTGAAGATGCCCAGATCTTCCCCTCTTGCATGCCTGCCTCCTGCCACCTCCTTTCTACATGGGGAGCAGACAAGAGAAGCCTCTTCCTGCATCCCGTGGGCAGGAAAAAACACCTACTCTCCAGTCTCCCTGCTCCAAGCAGACCCTGCCTGGCTGAAATTCTAGGCGGCTCTGCTTCCTGTGAAATAGTAACTAGAGAGGCTGGGTGGCATTTGGGAAAGAGCAAACAGATCAGAAAGGCAGGATGAGAGCTGTGGGGTCTCCAGTCATTACACACAGAGTACCTTGGGTGGGGTCTGTGCTGTTGTCTCCTCCCTTTTCTTTCTCTTTGTTCTTCTCTTCTGAGAACAAAAACAAGTGGCAATGATGTCAGGGTGAGGGAATGGATGGACAAGAAGAAGTCCTCGCACCCGCTAGGCCTGGCAACCTCTCAGTTGAGTCCCAACCTTCTTTTTGTGGTACCCAAAATTCCCAGGCCTATGTTACAGACACTCCCCCAAACACGCTGCAGAGCATACATGAGGGCTGGGCCAGACAGGCACACGCACGCACTCCCAGGGGAAATGTGCGCAAGAAATGCCTAAAATTGGGAAGGCTGATGACACCTCCAAGGATCACAGTTCCCCGTGAGGGAAGTGGGCTGCGGAAATCTGCATCACTTTGTCCGAGCAAAGTGGAAACTGCTTGAAGTTGGAGGAAGTGAGATTCGGGGGACACCTGAGGAGGGAATTCCTCCACATCACATGAAGGTGGAGACATGGGAGGCCATCGTGTCCCCAGTGACATGGTTCAGAGCAATGCACCCAACTCAGGGACATGTGCGATTCCGGAGGGGGCTCCTTACCAGCCTCTCTTCTCTCACTGCCCTAAAACTTCTGATCTTGGCTAAAAGGAGGGGAACCTACCCATCCAACAGGCCCCAATCATGAGTGCAGGCTCCCTCCGAGGTGGGTGAATGAGGCCATTGTCGTGGATAAGGGCAGGGTCGAAGGAGATGCCATCGGCATAAAGGGTGACCGTGGGGAACTCCAGGTTCAGCGCGTAGTGATGCCACTCTTCATCACAGACCTTGAGGAGCAGGATGAGGGCGAGAAATTCTCAGTTACTTCCGTGTAGGGAGCTAACCCCAAGCATAGCCCCATCTCCTAGGAGACCCTAGAGCCCTGCAAATGCCCACTGCTACCAAGCTCCAGTGAAGAAACAACACTCTTGTCCAAAGTCTACTGGACAACCACCTCAGTGTGGAAAATTCCACCAGTTGGGTAAACTTTTAAAACTATAAACAGAGTTGGGCACCACAGCAACCAACTCACAGCAAGCCTGTGAGCCAAGCTATGTGGAAGGTAGAGGCAGGGAGGGGTCTCTGGATCTCAGAAGCACAAGGCTATAGCAAGACTCATCTCAGAAAAACAAAAGCACTATAAGCATAAAACCATGCTGTGTTAGCCGGGCGTGGTAGCGCAGGCCTGTAATCCCAGCACTCGGGAGGCTGAGGCAGGAGGATTGTTGTGAGTTCGGGACCAGCCTGAGCTACAAAGTGAGCTTAAGGCCAGCCTGAGCTGCATAGTGAGACCCTGCCTCAAAAAAGACAAAAAAAAAAAAAACCATGCTGTGGACAAATTTCTCCAAAAATACTTATATACATATGTCTGGTACTAGAATTGCCAGAGCAGTTGCTACTCAATGGGAACTACTGAAACAAACATTCCTTCCCTTTGCAGTTTCTCCTAGGGTCAGCCAATGGGGGTGGGAACCGGAAGAGATAGGTGCAGAGAACCAGCTTTATCAACTTCTCTCAGGGTTTAAACCTAGGCCCTCCTTCCTTCTCCTCACTGTCTTCCTCAGGTTACCTCATCTGTTCCCATAGGCTCAGATTACCTACCTATGCTGGTAATTCCAAAATCTCCTTCTCTAGCCCAGAACTCACCCCTGAATGCCTGGTTTCCACTCAGATGTCTTGCAGACAACTCAAGATTAACAAGTGTGAGACAGGATCCCGTGCCCTCCCCCTTCGCCCCAGTTTGCCCAGAGTATGATGGGTGCCACCACCCATCCAGTTGTTCAAGCAGCTAGTATTCTCTTCCCCTCCCCCTCCAACTCCAACCCACATGCCAGTGCTGTCAATCCCAGATCCCAAGAGCCCTGAAAACTGTGGGTTTCTGTGTGGGTCTCTCCACCCCCCACAGGAGTCCCTAACTCCTTTCCTGAGCACTCTGACAACAGTCCTGTCTGTTTACTTCCATTCCTCTGACTTTAACATAGTTCTCCCTCAGTTGTCCATGGAGTCCTGGTAAAAGCTAAATCTGATCAGCTTACACCTCAGCTTTAAATTCTCCTAAGAAAAAAAAGGCTTCTCATCTCCCTAACTTCAGCTGACAAAGTCCACTCTGTGTCCAATCACTGATCTCCCCGACCTCATCTCCAGCCTTTCCGCTCTGTCCCCTGCTTTGCTGGCCTTCTTTCCTGCCTCAGAGCCTTTATTTCTGCTGCTTCTGCTGCCAGGGACGCTTCCCACTCTCTTCTCACCGTCAGTCAGTAGGTACTTGTTTATCTTCTAGGATGAAGTTGAAATTTCACCTCAGCCAGCCCTTCCCTGGACTTCCCAACTGAGATGAGTTCCTCTCTTCTTACCTTCCCCATGACCAACTCCAATCCTTTGTTTGCCCATTTCCACTTTGTACATTTAGCTTTGGATTGCTTTTTGGTGATGGGAATTGATTCCAGGGCCTTGGTGTATGATAGCCCTGTCTGTTTAGCTTTTTAAAATTTGTTTCCTTTAAGGGTCAGTAATGTAGTTCAGTAATACAGCCCAGCATGCAAAAGGCCTTCTGATTCCCCAGCATGCATCCATGCAACACACACACACACATACACACACACACACACACCTCCCCAACTAAAACATAAGCTCACTGCACACAAAAATTTTGTTCTACGTAATAGTCCTTTGTATCACCAGAACCTAACAGAATGACAGAAATTTAACTGGCATTTACTAGATTTTCTGTTTAATAAATTGAAAGTCAGTTAAAGAGAAGTTAAACAGGTGATATGAACAATATTAGTAACATGGGACAAAGCGGCAAGTTCTCCTTACGCAAGTGCCACAGACAGCAAAAGGTCTGAGATAGCCTGCAAAGGTCCACTTTGGTTTTTTAAGTCCTTAGTTTCTCTTTCTCTTCCAGCCTTTGCCTTTTGTTTGTGTTTTTCATTTGCTTTTTCAGTCACTACCAGGACTTGCAAGGGGGTTACAAGATGAAGCCTGAAACCGTTAGTCCTCCCCAGTCCTTGAAAGCGCAGCCAGCCAAGCCACACTGGCGGCACAAACTAGCCCCGGGTGGCTGAGGGCAGTAGCGTGAGCAAGCGAGGACAACAGGCTTGAGCCCAGCCTGGACAATTAAGCAACTCAGTGAGACCCTGTCTAAAAATTACAAGTGACTGGGGATGTAGCTAATGCAAAAGAAATGAGTTCAATCCCCAGTACCAGCAAAAAAAAAAAAGAGGCCATCACTGTTTGCTCAAGAGAGAACTTAAATTTTTTGGCTCTTTTTATTAATTCTTCATAATTATGGACAAAAATAGTGACAACTAACATGTACAGTAAGCTTACAATTTTATTAATTTTGTCTTTCTGAGACAGGGTCTCACTATGTAGTTCAGGCTGGCCTTAAGCTCACTTTGTAGCTCAGGCTGGTCTGGAACTCACAACAATCCTCCTGCCTCAGCCTTCCGAGTGCTGGGATTACAGGCATGTGCCACCACACCTGGCTAAACTTAAAATTTTCAACATTCAAATTGTAAACTGTCAGATGCAAATGGCCCTCGTGCTACAAACATTCTGTACAAGTTGTGAGAATAACTTGTGCATTTCCAGGTAAAAACAGTTTATTTACAACACTTGTGTGTGTGTGTGTGTGTGTGTGTGTGTGTTGCGTGGTATGGTTTTTTATGCTTTACGTTGTACATTTATGTCAAAGGTGTAGTTGGACTTGCAAACAAATCCGACTTAGGAACTTTCTCCAGGAACCAAGCCCACTCACTCCTAAGTCAGGGATTTACTGTGTAAAGTGCTTTCTGTCTATAAAGTTCTACTAGCTCATTTAATCCCACAGCAACCCTGGGATAATGAATTCTTTTTATCCCTATTTAATAAGTTTTTTTAAACCCCTGTAGCTCAGACATATTAACCGAGATTTCATGCGCAGCAAGCTCCCTGGCAGCACACCCTCTGCTCAGCTCACCCTCACTTACTTCATGGCTACGGTTCTAAGAGTTGGGACACTAACTGAAGTCTAGATAAGAAGGAGATTAAACAAAACATCAGGGGAGGGGATGGTGGGACGGGCTTGGGATCGGCAGAAACCGCTCGCCTATTGCTGTGTAATTCCGGAAGACTTCTCTAAGGTCCAGTCCTTGGAAGGAGAAATGAGAGATCTTGGAGCTCAGGGGCTGGGACTGAGAGTAAAAATGAAAGAGGGCAAGAGACAGCCCAGGAAATGCTGAGCCCTGCCCTGGAGCCCTCTCGGCTGTTTACACTCGACCAGCCCCTAGCCCCAAGTCAGCTCACCTGTTCCAGCTTCCAGAGGAACTTCACAGGGCGGGCACTCTCAAGCAGGGGCCAGTAGAGGAAGGAAATTCTGCAGCCATGGACGGTCAGTGAGTAGTGAGAGAAGCCATCCTCTGAGGGGACAGGATAGGGACAGGGTCAGGCACAAGCCTGAGGCAAGAACAAACTCCAAACGGCAGTGGGGACAGTGGGGAGTCAAAGCCCGGTAGGGTTAAGAGCAGGAATTTTCTCAATCTCTTTCTTGTGTTTGCATCCCCCCCATCTCTCTAGCTCACTCGCTCACATACATACACGCACACGTGCACGCACGCGCACGCACGCACGCACGCGCACGCGCACGCACACACGCACGCGCACACTCTAGTCCAAGTATAACTAGGGCTCTTTGGGCTCTGGTTGGCCAACAGGGAACACTGACCCGCCTGGTCTCCTGGTTCATACACACATCATGGGTGACAACCCTTTTCAGGTCAAGAGAAATGAGGGCAGAGAATTGGCTGGAAATAAAAGAACAGGTCAAGGCTGAGCCCTCCCTGGAGGGAACATGGGTACTTGGAGAGAGAGCAATTAGCCTTTAGAGGAGGAGGATGGGCTAGTGATGGAAAAGAAAGAAACAGGCTCACCATGACCCAGGCTTTTCCACTGCAATGGAGGGGCTCACACAGGAGCAGAGATGGAGCAACCCACTATGGGGTGGGATGCAGGGGAATGACTGGGTAGCTAATAATGAGAATGAAAATGATAGAGAGAAATCCTACTGTCCTAAAGGCAGGATTCCAATATGTCAGGCTGAGAATAAGTCCTAAAAGGTCAGAGTATGAGAACTAGCACTGATCCAATCATGGTGATACAGGCTTGTAACCTCAGCTACTTGGGAGGCTGAGACAAGGGAATTACAAGCTCGTGGTCAGCCTGAGCAACTTAACAAGACCCTCTGGAAGGAGGGAAGGAAGAAAGAAGGAAGAAAGGAAGGAAGGAAGGAAGGGAGGGAGGGAGGGAGGGAGGGAGGGAGAGATGGAGGGAGGGAGAGATGGAGGGAGGGAGGGGGGAAAGAAGTTGCATTGGCAATTCACAAATGAAGAGAGGGGAAATGAACTGTCTTCTGGGCATGACAGATGCAGGACAAGAAACCAGCTTTCCACTCGCAGACAGGCACACTGAGGAAGGCTCACCGTTCTGGACTGTGTTACACACGATGGTTTCCTCTTCTTTCTTGCCTTCCTTCTTACTGGGAGTTGTACCGTGCTTCATCCAGAAGGACAGGGTGAAGTGGTCACTGAGGCTGTCCTGGGGTCCAGAGCCCAACCCAGCTGTGCCTCCCAGGGGCACCTGCACAGCCTGGGTGCCATTGAACCAGTAGATAAGACTGCTGTCTTGGCTGTAGTGCACCGAAAGCCCCGCTGTCCAATTGGCATTGGGGCCTGGCATGGGCAGCAGGTCCACCTCTCCTGTGGCCGCACCTGTGGGGACCCAAGAGACACAAGTGTCAGTGTTGAGAGGCACAGAGGAGGGATGAGAAGGAGGCAGGAAGAGAGTGCAAGGCCAAGATTTCCTACAGCTAGCCTGACTCCCCTTTGCTTTTCAGAGGCACAAGAGATGCACTTCTCCCTGAGGAATCCCCACCCAGTTAACCTGTTAGCCAACTCTTCAGCTCTTCCTACAGCTGTCCCATCTCTCTGGTGACTCAAGCAAGGATTATGAATCTTTGTCACACATATATCTACCTGCCTTTTGGGCCACAATCCCTACCTATATGCATTCCAGCCCAGAAACAGAAGAGGAGGAAGGGGATTCTCAGGAAAGAGGAGAGGATGGTTGGCGAGGGCAGGGCCTGGGCAAGTGCTGGGAGGAGGGGCACACGCACCGCAGAGTTTCCGCAGGGCCCGCTCTGAGTAGTTATCTCGGTCACAGCCCTTGGCCACGTGGCTGGTCTGCAGTTCTATGGTGGCCTGAATGTTCCAGAGCGGTTCATCACAAGTCTCCAGGCGGATACCAGGGAACAAAGCCAAGCTCCCTGCGCCTGGAGCATATTCGATCCTTTTGTTCCAGCCTGCACGGGGAGACAAAGAGAAGGTGCAGAGAGAAGGTAAGCAGCCTCAGCCAGCCATCCTCTTCTTCCTAGGGCCTCTTCCGGCCTGCGACACTGGGAAAATGGCCTGGCTGAGCTAGACACCTGCCCACAAACATCCCCCAATTCTTAGCCAAGTCCTGTGACGGTTACAAAGAACAGAAAGGGAAGCCAAGGTGAAAGATGATTCGTAGGATTCCCGGGGCAGCGCTGCTCACCTTGCCAGCTGGGTTTGCAGGTGGGCTTCACCTGGATCTCCACCTCGGCATCATCTGCTGCCCGCTTCTTCCCACAGTCATATGCCGTCACTGTGAACTTGTAGAGCTTCTCGCCGCTGTACTGCAGCTTCTCTGTGTTCTCAATGTTCCCTGGGGTGGGCATGAGGCAGCAGGGACAGGGTCAAGTGCACCAGCAAAAGCTCAGCAGGCAAAGGAAGGATTATAGTTGGGCAACAGGTAGATTAGGTGGCAGGAAGCAGGAAGAAGGTGTCTGGGAGAAAACGGTGGCACATCAGGAATGGAGAGTGGCAGGAGGGTTTGAAAGGGAGGAGAAGGGAAGAGCACAGTTCCTGAAGGCTGTGGGTGCACAGGACTCAGCAGCTGGGGCTGGGAGTGCACTCACCATCATTGTCAATGAGGAAGGGGGTGTTGGGCGTGAGGATCTCATAGTAGCAGATCTGGCTGTACTGGGGGGAGCAGTCGCCATCAATGGCTTCCACCCGCAGGATGCGATCATAGAGCTTCCCCTCAGTCACCGCAGCACGGTACAGCCGCTCCACAAACACTGGGGCAAACTCGTTTACATCATTGACCCGCACGTGCACGGTGGCCCTGTGTGAACCAGAGCAGGGGTGGACAGACAAGGAAGCATTAGGCAGCCTCTCACCCAGGGAGAGGCATGGGTGGGCATCTAAATGGGGAGGCAGAGCACGAGGGAGTCCATCTACCCATTAGTTTGCTCGTCACCAACACAGGGCACCAGGCTATGCCAAAGCCATGAGAGAGACCAGCCCCATAAGGCGCAAGTTCAAGATCAGGTTCATCATTGATGAAGAGACAAGGAACATGCCCTGTGAGGCACCTGAGTGGACTCTGACGACAACCACGGCACAGAAAGTCGGAGGCCAACGTGAGGGTACAACAAAATACATCAGGCCAGATCCAATGGGAAAATCACAAGAGATGCAATGTAAAAGCCAATGAAAACCTGCCCTGAGGAAGTAGCAGTAGTCCAAATCCTGTAACTCAGACCATGACAGCTCTGAGCAGCACGAGCGCGCGGGGGCTGCCCTCCCTGCAGGTGTGGCTTGGCCACAGCCTCCGCCTGCTCACACACCTTCCCAGGCGAGCAGAGCTGGGCTGAGACGTGTCATGCAGAGCTCTATGCCAGGCCAAGGTCTAGACGCCCTGGGCCCAGAAGCAAAGATCCTATCTCCAAATGGGTAATGGAGTCGCAAAGAGTGTGTCACTGCCCAGCAATCCTGACTGCTCTGCTGAGATGAGAAGTAAGCCTGGTCAGACGTAGACGTCTGGACCCTAGCTTCCTTGTGCTATAACCATCCTGTGCTCACCCCACCTAGAAGTGTGTGTGTGTGTGTGTGTGTGTGTGTGTGTGTGTGTGCTGAGTGTGCTAAATCCTTGTTCTCCTCATCGCCACGACTCCCATGTGTGGTAAGCCCTTTGCCACGGGGCAGGCACTTTTTACACAAACTGTCCCCAGTAGGGCTGGGGGCATAGCTCAATGGTAGAGCACTTGTTCAATATGCATGAGGCCCTGGGTTCAACCTTCAGCACCACAATAATAATAATAATAATAATAATAATAATAATAATAATTGATAATAATAATAATCTCTTAATCTTCCCAGCAACCTTTCCATTCTACAGTCAAGGAAGGTCCAGAAAGGCTATATAAATTGTCCAAACTTATGACAGCAAAGCCAGGATTAGACTTTACTGAATTCTATGTCCCGCTGGTCGCCCTGACTGAAGGCCTCTGAACCCTCCCAACAGCAGCATGGGGTGGGCAGTCAGTGAGGCATGGACAGAGCGTGATGAGGGGTGCGGGGCAGGAAGGAGGACGCCAGGTGGACCGGGCAGGGGACAGGCCTTCCTCACTTGTGGGACTTCTTGGTGTTGGCCCCATCGGGGCCCTCGCCGCAGTCATAGGCCTGGATGGTGAAGGTGTGCTCCTTCTGGGCCTCACAGTCCACTGGCTCCTTGGCCCGGATCAGCCCCTCTCCTGTCGCCTTGTCCAAGATTACAGCCTCAAAGGGCACCCCAGACCCATGGAGCCGGAAGCCGCAGATCTCACCTGGTGAGAAAAGGAGGAAGAAGGGAAGGCAAGAGGCTTCTGCCCAGCTATGGCTGCTCCTCCCTCCCCTGGGTGCCCCGCCTCCCAGGTGCAGCTCCACCTCTCCACCTCTTCTCGTGCAACCTTGAAAGCATCAGTGATCGGGATGTACAGCTCCAATCACTCCCTGAGCAGCAGCACCTTGGAGCCACCAGCCCTGAGGTCTGGCAAAATCAGAACATGTTCCGCCCCGTGGCTGCCAGGGTCCCCTACTTCCTCCCTGCTCCTGCTCCTTTGCCTCTCCCTCCCACCCTCTTTGCCATGTCCCCTCTGCTTTGCCAGCCCCAGCCCCAATTACCTGCATAGCGCAGGGGGGCATCCTTGTCCAAGGCGAAGAGTGGTGGGTTCAGCAGGACAGTGTTGTCGTTCTCCATGACAATGCCCTGGTACTCTGCCTCGATCCATGGCTTGTGCTTGTTGGCTGTGACCGCACCCCAGAGGGAGGAGAAGCAGCACCCGTGAGTGGGACCCCCACTCCCAAGAAACCCACAAAGGAGTCCAGAGTCTGGGAAGCCACCACCTTATCCTGTAACAGGACAGTTTCCATGGCAACTTCCCACCCTTGGAAAAAAGGGACACTAGCTGCCCTAGGAACCATGGTTAGGGATGAAGAATCTCCTTTCCCCTTCAGTTCAAGGGATTAAATCCAGGCCCTTCTCAGTGAACTATATTCTTAGCCCTTTTTATTTATCTTGAGACAAGGCTTGCTAAATCATTCCATTTTCTAGGCTGGGCTCAAACTTGGGATCCTCCTGTCTCATTCTCACAGAACAGCAGGTTTACAGGTGTGCATACCACACCCAGCTTGGGGGAAGAATCCTCAGGGACTTCACTCTCTAAAGAATAGAGACTGGGAACTCTGGGAGCAGTGTGAGCCCCCAAAGGCCCTGGGAAGAAAAGGGATCAGCGCAGGACAGAGTAAAAATTTAGAAATTTCCTGAGATCCTCTCCCCTACCCTATTTCTTTTCTTTACCGGGAATGGAGCTCAGGACCTTGTGTTTACCAGGCAGGTGAGCTATCTCCTCGGCACCCCCACTCCATTTCACTATAGCAAATGAAGAAGTGAAAGGAAAGAAAGAAGGGTATGTAGGACAGAAGGAGGGGACAGCAAGGGGCAGGAACAGAGAACAGGAATCAACACCAAATGGCTACCCAGCAGAGCCTTCGTCCTAAGGGATTACTGCGCTGGCCTAGAAACAGCCAATCCCTCCCTCCCTGCTCCCACTCCCACAACCAGGAGAGAAGCCACAACCAGCACAGTGCTGTGTCCTTTACAAGGCTTCCAAATGTCACACTCCTGACCCTACCTTTGACACAGACCCAAGACTTAATCCCAATTCCAGTCCACACCACCCCTCTTCCCTTCAACCAGCAGCCAAGTCAGGATGGAGGTGGGACTAGTCAGAACCCGTCTCCCCACCTCCTGGCACACTTTTAACTCAAGTGTGTGTCTGGTCCCCAGGAACAATCGCCCTCTGGGCTCCGTGGGTTCCCCTCCCTCTCACCCTCTCTCCCAGCCCCAGCATCCTCTGCCCACATGCAGGCAAAGCCCATTCACCATAGCACATCAGCTGGACGACGGTGGGAGAGGACATTAGCAGGGGGAAACTGAGTCACCAACACTCATCCTCAGCGTCTCACAGTGAGCAAGAAATCTTGACTGCCATTCTCCAGCCACACCCCAGCAGCTCCTTGCCATCTGCTCACCAGCCCCTGCCTCCCTCTCCCTGATGACCACCCCAGCCCCTTCCCTAATGGCTGGGAGAAAGCCACAAGATGGTGCACACAGGCCGCAGAGGAAGTGGCAGGACGCTCAGGAGCCAGAAGCTCCTGCCAGAGGAGAAAAGCGAAGAGGGAAGGGCTAGGATGGGTAGGATGGGGAGGGGGCAGAGCTGGGCGCCTTCTCCGCAGGCCACCTACCAGTCCTGGTGCTCTTCCGCTCCCTGACCCCCTTGGGCTCCCTGCGCTCCTCTCTCGGGCCCCGGGTCTCCCGTGTCCTTCCCTGTCACTCATCCAAGACTCTGGTCTCCAGTTCGCATCTTCTCACCTTTCTTCCTACTCTTCCTTCCCCCCCCCCCCGCCTCTACCTTTATTTACCCTTTCCCCTCCCCTTAGTCCCCACCCACGCCTCATTGCCCTCTCCCCCTGCTCAGCGTGCCCCCTCCCCACTCACACAGCACCCCACACACGCGCTCCCGCTTTCCTCACCTTCCACCCTCCCACCTGCCCGGCCCCTACCCACAATCCTGCTGTGCTTCCCTCTGTCCCTCTGCCTGCGGCTTCCCCCAGCCGAATTTCAGCTCCCGTCTGCCGGAGAAGGCGACGCTGTAACCCACAGCCCAGCCGGTGCAGGCAGAAGGGTAGGGGTGCCACGCCAAAACAGACGTGCTCCGAATTGCAGCTTCTTCCCAGGATGGGAGGGAGAGGAGCAGATGGGTCTGCCCGCCGCACACACGCTTCGTGTGCACACACCCCGCGAAAGCAGGGACGCAGGACAGGCGGGTGCGTAGACCCCTGGGCGAAGTCCTTAAAGGCCTGAGATACCCACCAGGGCCAGAAACTTAGGAGGCAGGGCAGAGAGACCCCTGGGCGGGAATGAGACCACCTGGGAGGAGAGGACCAGCGAGCACATGGGTGGAGATGAGCCAGGGGCAGGATGACACCCTGGGAAAGAGGCAGGTAGGAAGAGGGGTCGGGAAAGGGGTGGGAAGAGGGCGGTAGGGAGAAAGGGCCACCTGTCAGGTGCAGAAGCACGGGCCTTCCGCCCGCCCCACCCCCACGCAGCTCCCCTGACCCCCTGGCCCAACACCCTCACCCCACGCATTCACCTTTGTTGCCTGAGCCGGGTGGGAACAGAGAGGCCAGCAGGAGGGACAGCAGCAGGAGGGTCATGGTGCGAGGGGGGCAGGGCTGGACCTGGCAACCGCTGTCCCTTGGAAGCTGGAGCCTGCTGATTCGCCCTCAGGGGAGGGATGCAGGGGTTCCCCGGGAAGCAAGGTCAGGGACAGGGACAGAAAGAGCCCACCGCCAGCACTAGTCCATAGAGCAGGCCTGGAGGACGCCAGTCTGGTGGTTGAGAGAGGACCTGCTTCTTCTCGAGCCCTTTGGAGCCCAGCGTCTCCTCTCTCTCTCACTCCCACCCCATCCCAGCTACTGCAGGATGACGTCAGCACGGCCAGGCGAGGATTGATGAGGCCACTGGCCAATCGGGTGACTGGGGGCTCCAGGTGCTGCAGGGGGCCAGGGAGCCAATGGGACCCGAGAGCAGGGGCGGGAGAACGTGTTAGGGTTTTTTCCCGGGACTGCAATTCGGGGGAGCAGAGGAACTGCGGGGGCTGGGGAGGAAGCTGGGAAGCCATGGAGGGGGCGGGAGACCGAGGGACAATCACAGAGGGGGATGCTCGAAGTCCGTGTGTGGGGGAGGAGGCGTCAACAGAGACCTGAGAGGGCCCGGAGGCCCATCATTCATGACACCCACCCCCACCTCTGCGCTAACCTTTTTTCACAGCCCATTCCATCGGCAAGTCCCTGCTGAGTGCCTTCTGTGAACTGCAAAGTAAAACCTTCACCCTAAGCGGGAGAAATCCCAGCATTTCCGTTCCCAGAGCCAGGGGGCAAAGGAAACACTTGGAGGGTCAGGAGGGGACCCGGGAAGGGCTCTGGCGCTAGGGTTCAAGTGACATAGCTGTGCCCTCCTCCAGGCACACACGCCTTTCAGGACAGGTCACTCAGCTGGAATGTCAGGCTGACCTCCTACTGCCCCCTTCCCAGATGTCCCACCTTAAATCACGATGGAGCAGCCCAGTAACCTCAGAAGCTAGGCACTAGATTCTTTGGAGTTTTAAAGAGCAGTGGGTGGGTGGGGAAAGGGCACATAGCCCTGTTAGTGTCCTAACACACCCCTGTGGGAACACACCTGCTAAGCACTGGCAGTGTGTGCATGGGTGACTCGGGAGTGGAAACTCCTGGGTCCTCAGGGGAAGAGAATAAGATTTTCCAGAAGAGCCAGCCAGGCTCCTCACCCACTCCAGACCTGGAGCAGGTTTCCAAACAGCCAGACTCACGGCCTTCCTCCACTGCTTCCAAGCTCGCCAGCTTGGGGACCCAGTGCAGCCAGCCACCTGAAGAGCTCCAGCGCTGTCTTCCCGGCATGACTCCCACGCAGCTGTCTCCACCTCTTCCCTCGAACCTTTCAGCACCCCAACTCTGCCCCAGGAGCTCAAGATGTTGCTGAAACTCATCCTCGCCCGGCAAGGCCACACAGCCAGGCCAGCCACAGTGGCCTGTGGGGGAGACCACCCCACTCAGGGCTCCCAGCCCTCCAGAAATGAGCTGAGGCCGAAAGGGACCTTGACAAAGGCATGCATTTAAATGATTCACAGCCCCAAACCTTCTCTGGGTTCCTCCCTCAGGAGTAGCAGTTGGTGAGACTTGGCTCTTCTAAGTCCCAAACCAATCCCAGGGAGGGAGGAGAGACTCTTACTGCAGCAGGGCCCTAGCCCTATAAAGCCTTGGCCAGTGACCTTTGTGGTGGGGGCAGGTCAGCCTCTACCACTGGCAGCACCCCTTCCCTTCTCACACCACAGTCTCCTGCATTTGCCTGCAGTCTTGGGCTCCAGCTTGGCCACCCAGTTATGCCTCCCAATCTCACAGGCTACTACCGCTTTGTCTCACAGAAGAACCTGGAGGACTACCTGCAGGCCCTAAGTAATGCCTCCTCCCTCCCAGCCCTTCCTCCCACTTCTTTCCTCTCCCCCCTTCAGAGTCCCATTGGGAAGGGGTCCTGAGGGTGGACACTGGGGGAACACTTGGGTGGGATCTATTTCCACGAAGAGGCTTTATTAGGAGCTGGCCAGACTGGCCCTAGGCACCACTCGCAGCCTGAGGTGCTGCTTTGGGAGCACTGGACTGGCCCAGCCTGGCTAAGACTCAGCCCCCACAGACATCAACGTGGCTCTGCGGAAGATAGTGATGCTGCTGAAGCCGGACAAGGAGATCAAGCACCAGGGCAACCACATGGTAGTGAAGACTCTCAGCCCCTTTCGCAACTATGTTATGGAATTCGAAGTGGGAGTTGAGTTCGAGGAGGACCTGAGGATCGTGGATGGACGGAAATGCCAGGTATTTTCCTGGGGGCGGGGAGCGTGCCTCCAAACAGTGTGGCTGACCCACAGGGACCTTGCAGCCACAGCTGAGAGAAGAAACCGCTGCAGAAGGCCGTGGCACCCCCAGGGTACTAGGCTGGTGCACCTCTTGATTCTCTATCGTCTTCCCCCTTCGTACTTCTTCCCTACCCCCTCTTATCAGCCGAGAGAGAGAGAGTGAGAGAGAGAGAGAGAGAGAGAGAGAGAGAGAGAGAGAGGTGCCTGTACCACACCAATCAGCAAACATTTTCTGGCTCTCAGCCTCTGATGCTGTGAGTCACCACAGTCCCTCTTTTCCATTACTGGGTATTGAACTAAGGGCCTTCACACTGTGCTGTATCTTCAGCTCCTTTTTATTTTTTACTTCAGTGTCCTGCTGAGTTGCTTAAATCACTCAAGCTGGACCCCAGCTTGTGGCCCTCCCGCCTCAGCCTGCTAGGCTGTACTGAGGTCACAACCCTGCGCCACCACACCTAGCTTCTTTTATTTAGCATCCACTACCCTACTTTCCTACATTTTCCCCTACTTCTTATGTGGTTCCTGTTGATCCTTGATACAGACTAGTTTTATTATTAATTCCTTAAATTGCAGTTTTCACCCAGCTGTTTTGTTCTTACCTTTCTCTTTCTTGTCTGTACGCCCTTCTTCAGAAAAATCATCTACATGCATGCTTTCTGCTGCCATCTGTAAACTGTCCTTGACATTTCTTCTCCAGCCAGAGCCATCTCCTGAGCTCCAGGATGATGTTTTCAGCTGTCTGCCAAATATTTCCATCTGTGTGCCCCAAGGTCAAACCTGAATTCGTTATATTCTTGCACAAACCACTTTTGTATTTACGGTCTCTGTTAATGGCAATAACTAGTCAGACCAGGAATCATAGTCAGTGTCTCTTGTTTCCTTACTTCTGTGATCCCAACACACACACACACACACACACACACACACACACACACAGAGAGAGAGAGAGAGAGAGAGCCCACCTTAAGAAGTCTTTCTGACACAACCTTTCTGCACTGTCCAGTACAGTAGCTACTGGTTACAAATGACTATTGAACATGTGACAGGTACCTTGTCCAAATGTACTACAAAGGTAAAGTAGAACTGGATTTTTCTATTTCTTCTCTTTTTCCTTTCTTTTCTTTTTTTCATTACTGAGAATTAAACCCAGAGCTGTCACACTGAGCTACACATCCAATCCTTTTTTGATTTTCTATTTTGAGACAGGATCTCACTAAGTTGCCCAGGCTGGATTCAAACTTGTTTTTCTCCTGCCTCAGCCTTCCAGAGTGCTAGGATTATTGGCATGAACCACCATGCCTGGCCTTGGATTTTTAAACAGTATCCAAAAAAGAACTAAAAACATCTCAAAAATGTTTGCATTGATCATAATATGGAAATACTATTTCTTAATATTTTAAGGTAAATAAAACATATTATTAAAATTGAGTTCATCTGTTTCTTTTTCCTTTTCTAATAAGCTCCTAGAAATGCTTTCCACATGTAACTTGCATATATGGTCTGTTTTATTTCTAGTGAAATGTCAGTCTTCTAAATGTTTCTCATCTATTCCTTCCTACTCCTCACTACAAGACCTTTCCACTCTCCCCCAATCTTAACCTTCCACCATTCTGCACATCATAGCCACATGGTCCGTCTGTGTTGTAAAAGTGGCCACATTTCTCCTAACTTCAACCCTTTTGGGGATGACCTATTCCAGACAAAACCCATACCTGAAAGAGCACACAGTTCAGGACTTGGGAACCAGCTCTTCACGATTTTCCCACTACAGACCAGGTTAGAGTCCTTCAGAACAATGAAACCTTTCTTCTATGCTTATTAAAAATAAGGAAAGAAATAGCCGAGAAGATGGCTCCGTGGAATAAGCACTTTCCTGGCAAGTGCAAGGGCCTGAATTCAATCCCTGGTTCCACCAAAAAAAAAAAAAAAAAAAAAAAAAAAGTCCAGTTATGAACCTCCAACTAATTCCCATCTTCCTTGAAGAGTTGGCTCCTCCCCCACTCCCCATTCCGAGACCCAACACGCTTGCCAGGTGTCCTAGCTTCCAGGAGGCAGTGATTCTCCTCAGTGGAGACTGAGCTCAGCAGGCTGTACTCTGGAGGGCTTCCCCAGTGCCCCCTGAAATGCCCAGATCCTGTGTTCCCAGTGTCCCTGGAACTGAAAGAGGCCAGTTGCTCCAATCTCTCTTCTTCCTCCAAAGTCCCCTTGGGTCAATTGGAGGCATCAGAAAATGAAACCTCCATTCTTTTTCCCCAACTTCACCCTTGCTCTCCCCAAATGTCACCATATTTGGGGGCTGTCAGGAGAGGAGGAGGGGCATCCTGGTGAAACAGCACCTGTCCCCAAATGGGGGCTGGGAAAGCACTTAGGGTACTCTGTCTTCCTTTTTCTTCTCTTTAGACTATAGTGACCTGGGAAGAAGAACAGCTGGTGTGTGTGCAGAAAGGCGAGGTCCCCAACCGGGGCTGGAGACACTGGATGGAGGGAGACATGTTACATCTGGTAAGTGGAGGGCAGACGCAAACGGAGCGTCTGAGAGGGGCCTCCGCCAGGAAACTCCCCCTGACAAACCATGTGCATGTATAGGGAAGCAAAGGCACTTGGAGAGGCAACGAGAGGAAGAGCAAGTGGGCAGGACAGGCCCTGGCTACAACTCGGTGATGCCCATAAAATCAAACTGGAGGGGATTTTCCAGGCATGGCAGCTCATACTCGCAGTCTGAGCCCTAGGAGGATGAGGCAGGAGCATCACAGCCAATCTAGGCTACGAAGTGAGTGCAAGGCCGGCCTGAATTACAAAGCCAGACCCTATCTCAAAATGTTGGTGATCACAAATCACAAATTGAGTCTAGAGGATGTCTGAGGCTAACCTTGTCCTGCCTTGTAAGCTGGACAGGACTACAGAAGCTGACACTCTGTCCTGGTCACAGCCGAAGCCCTATGGCTCATGACGTGGCATTCATAGGACAAGATAAGATTTGTTGAGGATCACAGAGATCTTTAAAGCAATGCAATAGCAGCAGTAGAGGCTTCGCCTGGAGAGCACACGGTCCTTGCTGGCCCTTATCTCACCCTTGCAAGAATGTTTTGCTCTTTTATTAGGGCCACCTTCACTGTCCCTGAAGTCACGGACTCCCCCTCTCCATGCACTGGCTGATAAATGTGGCAAGCTGGGGAGTCCTTGTCATTGCCCGTCCTGAGGCGCTGATCTCTCAGCCCTCTTTTCATGCATAACTCAATTGCTTCTGCCTCTTATTTTATCCTTTGTTTTACCCCTCATACAGGCAACTGGGGATTTTGGCCAGGTCTCCAAACTCAAAAATAAATAAATTAATTAATTAATTAAATCTAAAGAAAACCAGACATGAGGTTGTAAAGATAGCTCAGTGGTCTAAGTGCCTGCCTGGCAAGTGCAAGGACCTAGGTGCAGTCCCTATGGCTGCATGCTGTGCCACCATGCAAGCCACCAAAAACCAGCCTATAATCCCAGCACTGGGGAGGCTGAGACAGGAGGATCACTATGCGTCTGAGCTGAGGTCTCATCACTGAGACCCTGTAGCAAATAAAAGAATAAATAATAATAACAATTACAAAAATAACAATTAAAACAAAATATGATGGAGACAGACACTGCACATCTCCCAGCCAAGCACCCTTCCTTTGAGGTGAAGAGCTGGGGAACAACTCCCCATATATCAAATGCTCTAGCTGCTATTTCCTGAAGGAGTAAACAGAGGTCAAAGGCTTTATGAAAGGAGCTCGAGCTGGGAGAACGCTCCTCCTCTCTCCTCCTCCACCTCCAGGAGCTGACAGCGAAGAGTGCCGTGTGCAAGCAGGTCTTCAAGAAGGTCAGATAGCCCACAAGGAGCCAACCCTCCAGACCCCTCTTCTCTGTCCCCTTCAAACCCAGACTGTACTGGGTCAGCATCCCTGTCTCCTCCACTTGTTAATTGGTAACTTGCAGCCCCCAGCTCAAAGTCCTTCCTCTCTCATACTCCTCTGGCCAACAGCTGTCCCTGTCCCAGGTCAAGGTCTGGCCTGGATGTCAGCCCTGGAATAGAACCTGGTCTCTTTCATCCATTGGCTTCTGATTTTCCTAAGCTCTGGGCACTTTGTGGGCGGGAGTCAGTGAAATCTATCCTGGTGGGTCTTTGAGAAAATTGTGACTGAGCTCCAGATTTAAATGGAAGCCACTTGGAAAAGTTCTGCTCATTTCCTTGTCTTTAAATCTCAGGTACTTGACAGAGGGCCCCTCATGCTAACATCATGGCCATTTGATCTCTCCTTCCCCCATGCAGGGGAAAAGGACAGAACTAGGAAGACTCTTGTCCCAAGAGCTTTGAAATAGTGCCTTGGCCTCCAAGGCTTCTTTGGGAAACACAGGCAGTAAGAAGGCCCTCAGAGACCCAAAAGGGGAGCAGTGGGAGGGTGCAAAGCCCAAAAATAAAGAGATGAGGGACCTAAAGGCATGGGGAATGGCAGAGAAAGCCCTTCAAGGGTGGCCATACAATCTCTGCAGCACTGCTAGAGCTGGCATAAAGGCAGGAAGCTAAGGACAGCAAGACCACTTTCCTAGAGTGCCTAGGAAAACAGTGCATCCTGGTGAGATGGCCCATGCCTGCAATCCCAGCACCTGGGAGGCTGAGGCAGCAGGATCATTATGTTTGAGACCAGCCTGGCTATAAAGTGAGCTCAAGGCCAGCCTGATCTGCATAGGGAGACCCTGTCTCAAAAAGACAAAGG
>PVKA01028400.1:0-29435 GCA_004027165.1 Ctenomys sociabilis
GGAAGGAAGGAAGGAAAGAAAGAAAGAAAGAAAGAAAGAAAGAAAGAAAGAAAGAAAGAAAGAAAGAAAGATGTTTTTAGGTGTAACAACTAAGTCTTGTGCATGTATACAAGAGTAAGGAGCTATTTCTTCAGGAACTGGTACTTACTCAATACTTTGCCTGGTACATAGTCAAGCAAGGGCTAGAACATTATGGAAATAAAAATTGGGTAGAACTAACGTGTGACTAAATTAATAATTATTTTTGTTTTTAATGAAGCTTTGTTCATATAACATATAATAAAACAATTTATTAGATTTATAAATGTTTTAAATATTCTCAGTGGCCCTCGGATTGTTTATATGTAAAGCCATGATTATCCAGCTGCCTATTAACTATGTTTGGTTAGACTTCCCTTGTGCTTAAATACTAGTGTCATATTTCTATTGAAATAGTTTTATCTACCAATTTTCTACTTTGTTCTGCAAACCGTTTTTAATCTATAAGAATCAGGGCCCTTGAAATATGACTAGTCTTAAATGTGAAGTATTCTAAATAGTAAAAAAGCACAAGATTTTACAAAACTCTTACTGCGAAAATAATAGTTTGGATATATTTAGAAAAAGGCACAATATTCCTATTACTATCCTATTTTTAAGAAGTGGCCATTAGAAAATTTTAAATTGGCTTATCTGGTTGGGCACAGTGGTGTGTGCCTGTAATTCCAGCCTCTGGAGAGTCTAAATCTCAAGTTTTAGGCCAGCCTGAGCAATTCAGTGAATCCCTGTTTCAGACTTCTGGGGCAATAGCTCAGTGGTAGATTGATTAACATGCTGAAGCTTCTAGATTCAATTTCTAGTTCTATACACCAAGAAAAGATACTTAACAAAGTTAAAGTAATTATATAAGAGAAAACATTCTGTTTTTTGTTTTTGTGTTTGTTTTCCTTTGTGTTTATTTGGTACTAAAGGTCAACCCCAGGCCTTTGCGTGTACAAGGCAAGTGCTCTGCCACTAAGCTGTAATCTCTAGCCTTACTACAATTACAGCTGTTAGGGATTTCTACAAGTTCAAAGCCAGTCTGAACTACGTAATGAGATCCCACCTCAAAAATCCAAAAATAAATAAAATAAGTGCTATTCACACAGTCTGATTAAGGTTTTTTTTTCGAAGGTTTATTGCTGTGAGCTGCTGTTCTTGCCTGCTGCTCTTTTGCCTTTCTTTGCTTCTGTAGGTTCCCATTCATTGTAAGGGTCTGCAACTCCGGGTGTAGGTTGGGACTTCCTTTAATGGAAAAGATCAGCAAAATAATATGGTATTGCTTCTCATACTACAACAAAAACAAAGTATTTTTATTCTGTAAAAATGGGTGGTAAATCACTAATTTATCATGGATTGACCAGAGAAACCTTTTCTGAATGACCAAGAATTGACACATTTTTTAGGAACGGTTTTTAGTAGAGTTGAATTGGGAGCTTAGTAGTTTTTTTACTTGTTGTAAAGCTTGTAAATGTACATAGAAATTATTTTTTTTTGTTGGGTTCACAGATATATTATCTCAGGGTCATTCTCATTTTTCTTACTTTATTTTTGGTATGAACAAAAGATGCAAATTTGTATTCTAAATAGTTTGGTGATTTTACCCTTTTTTTTGGTACCAGGAATTGATCTCAGGATCTGGAAATTGTTAGTCAGGCATTTGTGCTGTTGAGCTGTATCCCTTGGGGTTTACTTTTGAGATTTGTTTTATATAATATGTAACTAAATTTGCTTCTTTTAAAAACCTAGGAACCTTATTTTACAAAAATTTATAGTCCCATTAAATAGATTGAATTGTATGTTAGCACTCTAAATGGTACACATAATTTAGGAAATGGTATTTTTTTAATTTCTACCTGTTGACCATCCCAAAGCAGTATAAGGATTTGGCAGTGTTGCTTCTTTGATTCCGAAGCTTTTATCAGTCAGTTGTCATGTTATTTGAAAACCACTTGTAAGCCAGGCGTGGTGGTGCATGCTTTTAATCCCAGCACTAGGGAGGCTGAGGCAGGAGGATTGTTGTGAGCTTAAGGCCAGCCTGAACTGCATAATGAGACCCTGTCTCAAAAAGAAAAAACGAAACAAAAAAAAAAAAAAACACTTGTATATTTTTCTACTCTTTTGAAATTATGCCAGTCATTATGCTGTCTGACTTATAGACATCAGGTTAGATAACACAAATGATGATAACATTGTAGTCTTTGGGTCATGCATGAATGGATTATATTTTTCCTTTTTCATATGCCTTTTTACTTAAAATAGGGGTTTTTATGTAGTTTATCATTGGGTATTTTTTTTTAATCCAATCTGATAAATCTATTTTAATTAGTATGTCTAGACCAAGGATGAAAAACTTTATGAAAGACCTGATGGTAAGTGTTTTGAATTTGCAGGCCATGATTGTGTCCACAGCCACCATTCAAGTATACCATTTTTAGCAACAAAGCACCCTGGGTCAGAGACAGGAAGGCATCTGGATAAAGTTAACAGGAGTCTACAAATGAAGTAGCGACTGTATTCCCAGAAAACTTTATAGGTAGAGGGCTGGTTATAGCTCAAAAAAAATCTACTTGCGGACATTGGTTTGAAAAGATGACAAACTTTTTAAGAGACTAAATGCCCAGACCGTTACCCAGAACCCATATATTTATTGCAAAGTGCCAACATTGCAATTAAACCTGAATCCTGAGTTTAGAAGAAACAACTCATACACTTGGCTCATATGCCCAGCACCACTGATTTAGAGCTTTTAATGTGCTCAGTGCTATCACTGAAATAAAGTCTTACCATTCTGCTGGTTTTTGTTGTCACCTTTGGTTTTTTAATCTTTTAAATTTTTTTTGTGATTTCCTTTGTGCAGTTAGTTTATAATTTGTATATCAAAATTTTTTCAATGGTTGGCTCAAAATTTGAAGTATACATTTTTTGACTACTCATTGCCTTCAGATAATATTATGGCACTTTGCATGCAGTTATGCCATTATATTTATAATTCTTGCCTTCCCTTGTTTGTACTGTTATTCATCCCTCAAGAGGTAGACTTTGCAAACTTCAGTGTTTGTACATTTCTGTGACAAATTCTTACTGTGACAATGTATGTCTTAGTGAGGTGGAAGATTCATAAAGTTTGGATTTAGCCGGGCATGGTGGTGCATGCTTGTAATCCCAGCACTGGGGAGGCTGAGGCAGGAGGATTGTTATGAATTTGAGACCAGCCTGAGCTACAAAGTGAGCTTAAGGCCAGCCTGAACTGCATAGTGAGACCCTGTCTCAAAAAGACAAAATAATAATAATAATAATAAAATTTGGACTTGACCATGGGAAGCGAATAAAGCACTAGAGACAGAAAATTTACTCATACTTTGAAATTATATTTTTCTCTATATACTAATAAACACTAGAGTCAGATGCTTGCTTTTTTTTTTTTTTTTTTTTTTTAATCTAACAGGCTACAGATTCTCATCCAGTTTTTATACTGTAGGCTGTGTAGTTTAGCTTTGAGTGTTTAAGTGGCAGATTGACAATTTATGATTCTTTATGATTCATAGGCCTATACAAGAAGCCATTAGTATCTCATTTTGTTATTATGCTTGCTTTTCTTAAGCATAAAGGTTTGTTTTTTTCCTAAGAAATATGAAGTGTAATTTATTCACTATAAGTAACTGGTTTTTCTTTAAGAATTTTTTTTTTTTCTTGTAGTATTTGTGTGGTAGTAACCGAAAAGACAATATATTTATTGATCCAGGATACCAGATGTTTGAGCAAGAATTGAATAAAATACTCAGAAGTTGGCAACCAAGCATACTTCCAGATGGTAATGCTATCTTTAATAGTTTTGCTGTGTTGAAATTATTTTTTTCAGAAAATGTATTTGAAATAATCAGAATAATTAAAACTAGCAGTTCTTTACAAGTATTAACTGAGGTGCTCATCTGTTCATTTCTTATTGGACTAGAATATGGTCAACAACTGTTCATATTGAGTTTCCTAACAGGTATAGCTGACTTTTCTCTGGAGTACAAAACTGGATGTTTATGTCTTAAGTCCTACAATGAAAATTATGTAACTTTCTCTTAAACCACTGTTCAGATATATAAAGTATATAAATCCCCCCCCCAAGGAATTCAACAAGTTTAAATTAGTTTCTGACCATTATCTGCTTGTCTTACTGAAGGATAGAAGCACACATCCAGTTCTTTATTCTGGAGATGATATTTTCATAGTCTGATGTGTTTCTTTTATTTTTTAATTAAAGAGCTACATCAGTAATTTTAAAATTTATCCCAGATGACCTGATGTTGAACAGAATACTAATATATGTTTGTTTTAAATTAATTTTATTTATTTCTAGATGGTTAAATGAAAACTTTATTTAAAGTAGTTCTCTCTGTTTAAGGGTCAATATTCTCTCGAGTTGAAGAAGACTATCTTTGGAGGATAAAACAACTAGGATCACATTCTCCAGTAGCTCTTTTGAATACCCTATTCTACTTTAACACTAAATATTTTGGCCTGAAAACAGTGGAACAACACTTAAGACTTTCCTTTGGCACTGTGTTTAGGCATTGGAAAAAAAATCCTTTAACAATGGAAAACAAAGCGTGTCTTCGATACCAAATGTCTTCCTTATGTGGAACAGATAATGAGGGTAATGTACCATATCAGAACATATTTTATTTTGAAGTTTTTCTGTGATGGGGATATTCAAATCTTGCTTTGCTAAATAAAACCCACCTGTGTCACTTTTGAAGAACCTAAGGAATGTTACTTTGCTGAAACAAGATAATTCTGATTTTGTGCTGTTTCTTTTGTTTGAAAAATTGTGATTTATTGAAAGCCAAGAACATTCATACAATTTTGAAGGACACATAGTTCGATTTTGCTAAAACAGATGCTAGAAGTAAAAAATACTGTTTTCTTCAAGGTCAGTTTTAGGAGGTTTATTTGATCTTTTTTTTTAAGATAAAATTACTACTGGAAAAAGAAAACATGAAGATGATGAGCCAGTATTTGAACAAGTTGAAAACACGACCAACCCTTCTAGATGCCCTGTGAAAATGTTTGAATGTTACTTATCTAAAAGGTAAGCATTAATGATAGTTAACTACAGACTAAAGTGCCTGCTTAGGCAGATGCAGGGGCTAGGAGTTCAATCTCCAGGCCTGCCTGCCAGCCCCGCCCCCAGGGTGCGCTGAGAGATGATTGAGACTGGGCCTTGTGGCACATGCCTGTAATCCCAACACTTGAGAAGCTGTAAGCAGGAGGATCACTATGAGTCCAATCTACACAGTGAGTCCCTGTAGACCCTGCCCTAAATTAAAAAAAGCAGAAAGGTCATATAGATCGATTGAATGTAACACCACCAATAAATGCCATTTCTGCTGGATTCTTCAGATTTCTTTATCTTTTTGCTTATTTCCAAGTTCACTCAGTTTTAGTTAATTTTTAGTTTCTTTATGAAATACCCAGCTCATAAGTCATATGTTAGGATTCATGTTTTCAGAAATTACTCTCTACGAAAGAAATTATTGCTGCTCTCATCTTTTAAATTGTAGCTCTTCAATGATTGTGTAAAGGAGGAGCACAAACTTTTTTATAAAAGGCCGTATAAATATTTGAGACTTGGGGGCCGGGGAGATGGCTCAGTGGAATAAGTGCTTCCCTGGCAAGTGCAAGGGCCTGAGTTCGATCTCCAGTTCTGCAAAAAAAAAAAAAAATACTTGAGACTTTTGAGTGCTTCAGTCTATCCAGGCCTACTCCATTCTGCTAGAAAAAAACAGATACTGTGTATACATTTGTAGCACATGGCTATGTTGTAGTAACACCTTACACAAACTGGTAGCTAACTGTCCTCTGCCAACTCTTGGTGAAGAGGTATGATACAATGGGTAGAGATGAAGATGAGGAATATACATTTAAGAACTAAGTAAGTGTTTCTTTAATTTTTAGGTTAATATGAACACAGAATGAGCTCATGAACTCCTTATGTAAACAGTTTTATAAAATCTCAATTAGGTCCCAGAGATGATTTTTAAAAATGGAAATGTCATTAATAAGTTGTTGGAATTTCTGGCCATGGTATAAGGATAGCTGTTTGGCTGGGATAGTCTTGGGGTGTTCCACTAGTAATAACTTTGTTAGATGGAATTTCCTATCTTCGGCTGTTTTGAGTATTTTATTTTTTCTCTCATATAATGATATATTTTATCAATTCTAAGACAGTTTTTTTACATTTCACTAACCTTTAAAGTGAGGATGCATGTTTGAATTGATAAATTTTCAAATTTTTTTCTGTTTTGTCTATTAATGGAATCTTGTATTCAGTGAAATACAGAGTTTGAATTATAATTGAGAAATAATCTTTCATAACAAAATAACTTTTAGGGTATCTTTAAGTCAAGATATTTAATGTAAACAATGAGACAAGGTGTCTGGCTACATAATGAGATTACTAGGCCTGAATTACTCTTGAAGGAAAATAAGAGTTGTGGGGATTTTAAATGTGTTTCATGAAATTGACCTTCTCTTCTTTCCCTCAAAGTCCACAGAATCTTAATCAGAGAATGGATGTTTTTTATTTGCAACCAGAATGCTCTAGTTCTACAGATAGCCCTGTTTGGTACACATCTACTTCACTGGACCGAAACACCTTGGAAAATATGCTCGTACGGGTTCTTCTAGTAAAAGATATTTATGATAAAGACAATTATGAACTGGATGAAGACACAGACTAAAAAGAAACATTTCTGAAGCAGTCGGGATAAAACAGCATTAGATAGTCAAGCTGCTAGTTCTTTACTATGGAAAACATTTCAAGTTTACTCCTTCTGTTTTGAGTTTTGTAGCAGTGTACCCATACTGGGTATTACCTTGTAAATAATCTGTGAGTGAAAGTTGCCATTATTCTATGTAGTGGTTTTAGGATACTTAACAAAATACATTCAAATTCTTTTTTTATTATTATTTATTTGATTAGGTATGTTTGTAACTTTTTACATTACAAAATACGAATGAGAATGTGCCATGTATAATTTTTTTCTTGTAGTCAGAAACATCCATATTGCACAACGCTACTGTTGCAAAGCTTCCTTAAGGGGGCGCTTTTACTGGGTCCTTGACCAGATGGTTGTATATGGGTAGCATTACTAAAAGTTTAGAACTTGCAGTGTCTTTCAGAATTTTTAAAATAAAATGTAAACTAATAGGTTGGGTTTTTGTTTTGTTTGGGGGGGTTTTGTTTATTTTACATTTTAGTTACTGAAGCCTTACAAGGTTATGTAGAAAGATACCATCTTCTGTACCAAAAATAGACAAGAGAATGCTGTCAATATTGGTGTACTGTAATGTGAATCTATACTGGTGAAAACAACTTTTTGTTCCCATTATTAAAACCTTAGTTTCCTTTTCTCATTTGTGGCTTTCTGCATCATCCCAATCAATTATATAGATATCTAGATATATATATGTAAAGAATAACTGTAAGTTGAAAACAAATCAAGACATTTTTCTTTTTCAAAAATGTCTGATAAAAGTATAAGATCCTTTTTTCCCTTTTCTATGTCAGCTACAAGTATCTAGTTCCTTTCAATCCTCCCACCCCACAGGATACAGATCATGCTGCATTATTATTTGCATAGTACTCTTAACTTTCACAAATGTTACTACAATTCTTGTGCCTGCTTCCAAATATGACTGGTGCATACATTGGGTAAAATTGTTAGAAATGCCACTCCTAAAATAGTTGTAAGAAAGTCATGCTACTTTAAGTATGATAATACTGCATTTTACTATGAAAGTTACCAGTATAGTAATTCTGATTCAGTTGATTGAAGAACAAAGAACAACTGATGGATAAAGTCTGTCTCAGAGAAAAATCCCTGTTGATGTTAGATTGGCTTTAAAATTTTACTTCTTATAGAAGATTGAATTTTTTAAAAAATCCTTTGTACTGTACTTCTGCATAGCAACTTACCTGTTGATACCTTTTAGGATAAGGAAGTTTACTTAATACTTACTAAAAACTGAGTAAAGTGCTAGCTACAAGTTACAAAGCATCTGGCTGGCTTTATATAGCATGTGTGTAATCACATTGTTTCCTCATTTCTAAACCATGGTGATAATAGTCTAAAAATGATTTGGGGCTCTTTTTCCACAGTAGGTAGGCAATAGTCACACATTCCTTAAGTATTTCTCTCTCTAAGGAAAAAAATGTTAGCATAGTAAAGAAATTTTCTCAATCATGATTTGAAAAATTTCACAGATTTAATCACTGTATATTTAAGCAATAATTGCCTGAAATGTTTTTGGCATAAGGAAATACTTTATAATGTTCTAACTTGTTTTATAAAGAAAAAATTTTTAGTCCCTTGATTTTGTATTTGTTGAGTGATAATCAGACTGACACTGACAAATCTGATGTAAGTTACTTTACTGAAATAAATTGCTGATTATTTAATGAAGAAAAATGAGTAACACATTTAAAACAGGCTACAAAAATTTCCTCAAACCTACGTTTTCCCAGAACTACTAATTTAAGTATCTTTTCTTATAAATGCAATTATTAATTAAAAGGTGGTTCATTTGAACCATCCTTTATTCTTCAAGTGGTGCTATATTCCATCAAGAGCAATAAATTTTTCCCAAATATCACTTGTATATTTGACCAAATATAAATTTCTGCCATGTATTTTTATTTGAGTACCATATCTTGCCATTCGTTTTCTTCATTTGTAAATTTTAGCTTTTTAAGCAGAAGTATCTACATGATCTTGACATGATAGAGGATTTAGAGCGCTTTGTCTTCATCGCAATCCAGTGAGAGATTAACTTGAGTCTCAGGGGGAAAAGAAAAACCTATTTTATAAGAGTTGTTTGTTCTGTGAAACTAATTTCTTCTGGAATGTTTCATTAATTCCTTGATCTCCTTAGTTTGTGTAGTTATATGTGACTACTGAGGAAAAGGACAATGAAATGATAGTTTATTTTTGCTTCTTGGTGATTTCTGATTATAGATTAAGTCTTGTTAATATAACTTTATGTCTTGAGATGTTTATTGAAGATGCTATATTTTTCTGTTCTGAAGGAGGATTCTGCCATTTAAATTCATTCAGTGGAAAAGATGATTAGCCATATTATGGGAGGTGGATTTCCCATGTAAACTGAACCTTTACTAATGCATTTTTAAAGTGGTTTTTGTTGTTGTTATTTTGAGTTTTTTGCTGTATTAGGTAATTAAGGTATTACAGGATTTTTCTAGGCAAAAAGCTCAGCCTTTTTTTCCCCATAAAAGTACTCTGAATTAGTAATTCATTTTTTAGTAGAGTTGCTACAATAAGTTAAACATTAAAATAGGAAGAGCGTGCATATTGTGTCATGAATTTAAATTTATCACTTTTTCTAATGGCATTTCTCTTTGTCTTGGCCAATTATGATTTGTAAATAGGAGATAATTTTTTGGTGAATTACAGTGATGGAGAAGTCAAGACAACTTTAGGTTTTGATTTTACTCTAATGTGGTTCATTTAATCTGAGATAAATATCTTGCAGTCTTACATCAGTATAAACATGTACCTTTTTTTTGCTAGCTATTTCCAAAATGTGTTGTTACACATGTCACTTACATTCTAAACTAACATTGACTGTAGGATGATTTTGTTCCCCTCAAACAAAATAATCTTGAAGTGTACATGAAAGTATTTTTAAAGAATAAATTTCTATAAATTATAATACTTTTGGGTTCTCCCCCTTAATAAGCCCTTTACTTATTTTTGTAGGTGATTATGAATTTCATTATTTCTTTGTGTTCTTAGGATTAGACTAGTTTAAGTGACATTTTCCAGTGTTCAAAAACCTTCCTGTTGCTGTTTCTGGGTATATCATACTAACAAACTATTACCAATTTAGAAGCTAATGTCTACGATAGGATAGCTACATCATTTTAGCTGGAAGTGGAAAAAACTACAGTGGTATGTAGTTTTTTATTTTTTATTTTTAATCTCTACTTGAGAACTAGGTGTTAAAGGTATACCTCACTAAAATGTATCCTTAAACTGTGTAATGAACTGGAAAAGAGGTTGTCCCTAAAATTGAAGCAAGTGATGACCTAATTGTAAATTTTCTTTTTTCTGAAAAAGAGAACAAAAGATTTAACTTTTAAGTAAAATATAAGTTGAGTATCCCTAATTAAGAAATCTGAAATCTACAGTGTTCTAAAATCTAAGCATTTAAGTGATGACATGACACTCAGGGTTTTTGAATTTTTGATTTTTGCATTAGGAGTGTTCAGCCAATAAAGTCTATGCAAATATTCTTAGGTCCAAAACATTTCTGGACCCATGTACAGCTGAAGAGGGACTTTGTACATTGTTGGTAGGCGATATTAATCCTGAATGTACTTTCTATTATACTACAGAGACAAGAACAATTACAACTCTTCTCAAGACTTTATGGGGCTGGGGAACATAGTTCAGTACAATAAGCGCTTGCCTGGCAAGTGAGGTCCTAAGTTCAATCCCTGGTACTGCAAAAAAAAAAAAAAAACTTTTTAAGTATTTTATTTTATCTGGGTTTCAACTTCTCTGTAAAATATCAGCATTTACCATGACAGTAAACAGATTGATGTTTGAATCCTTATGATTTATTTAGAAACACATTTCCTTGATGAAGAGACTGATTTTATTTTTTTTTGAAAAGCTATAATACTGAGAGCATGGTAAACCCAATTTTTAAAGTCCAGCTTGTGTAGCTTAGAATTAAATTCAGCACACAAAAACCAGTTATCATAAAACAATCATGTTTGCTACGTGTTGCCTCAGTGTTTAAGAACTGCTACTTTCCATCATAGCTGGAGAAGAAAAAAGTACAAGATCAAGAAGATACTACTACAGCTGGGATGAGGGAAATCAGATAAAAAAGAAGGGAAATCTATATACATATACACACACATACATAGGATAGCTTGGATAATTGCTCATTCTGCTGGTCTATTGAACAGTTAATGCTTATTTTTTCTTCATTTTAACTATGTTTTGACCAATTTTGCATGCTTATATCTGATAATCTGAACAACTAATTTAAAGACTATGCAATAAAACCATTGTTGAATTCCTACAAAAAAAATTACTGTTTCAAAACTTACCTTTGGGGAGTGGACAATATACTGTACATTTAACTCCTAGAGAATAGACAAAACCTATATTCATAATTGAGATAGAGAATGTTGTGGACACTATAGAAATTCTGGAGAAAGGTATTATGGCCTAGACTAGGTTTGGTTGGTTGGTTTCTGGTACTAGGGATTGAATCCAGGGAGTTTAAATGAGCTACCACCCCAGGCCTGTTTGGTTTTTATTTTGAGATAGTCTTACTGTCTCAAATAAGCTGTCCAGGCCAGTCTTGAATTTAACAAACTTTCTGCCTTAGCCTCCAAGGGTTCTGGGATTTCAACTTGTGTACCACCATCCCTGGTTTAGACTATTTTGTTTGTTTGTTTTTTGTTGTCTTTTTGAGACAGGGTCTCACTACACAGCTCAGGCTGGCCTTAAGCTCACTTTGTAGCTCAGGCTAGTCTCGAACTCACAACAGTCCTGCCTCAGCCTCCCAAGTGCTGGGATTACAGGCATGTGCCACCACACCCGGCTTAGACTACGTTTTATAGAGTGGATTGCCACTGTCTATAAATATGTAAAACTATAACTGCCATTACTTTCAGCTGTGTTAGAAATGGTTAGCAGTCCAATTCCTCGTGATTTTGATGAGATCTGATTTGATGGCTTCAGTCCTTGTTTCTGGCTTGCAGCCTAAGTCTGTATAAGAATAGTTAAAAATAGTATTGAGCAGCTGGAGTGCCCTCACCATCCCTCAATGATAGTTGATCAAGATGAATGGTCTACCTTCTAGATTATGTAGAGTGGATGAAACATATACAAGGCTCACTATGTCAGAAGTTAAAATAGCTAAGGGTTTTTAAAGTAGCTATTTTCTAAACTATGGGCATGCAGTTCTTCACCCCATATGTAGGGTAAAACCTTTCTATTTGGGTGACATATTTGTAGTTCTAAATTCATGTCAACAGGTGGTAACAGCACAGCACAAGGGTTGAAATGCTTCCGTTTTCTTTGTACCTAGTACATCCTATATAGCTTTACCTGAAACGTGTCAGAGTCTTCTTTTCAAAGGTAGAATGTATGCTGTAGATTACACAGAACCTTCACTAGACTCTGAGACAACACCTCAGATTCAAATTTTCTGCAGTTACCCATCAGACAAACTACCTAGAATACACTGCCCTACACAGTCTAGGTCAGTTTTTGTCATGAACTTTAGAAATAGGTTTTCAGAGTTTTTTAGATCTTAGAATTATTAAGCTGTGTAAGAAAACTAGTGGGTCTCATGTAAAATATTTAGTAGTCCCCAACCCCTCTTTATTGCTTTTTTTGACAGGTTAACTGAAAAGTTTTGGTTTTGTTTTTTCTGTAAGACTTGTAGTTTAGATTTTAAGAAAATGGGCTAGAGATACAGTTCAGTGGCATGAGCACCTGCCTACCTGGCAAGCACAAGATCCTGAGTTCGATACTTGGTACTACAAAAAAATAAGGATTTTAAGAAAAATGTGTGAAATGCTTAAACGTAACAGTTCTGGAACCATCATTTAATCTGAATTCTCAAGTCCTACAAATACTGAGCCAGGGAGATGACTCAGTAGAATAAGCACTTCCCTGCCAGGCGTAAGGGTCTGAGTTCAATCTCTGGTTCCATCAAAGATGCACAAATAACTGCTTTTTGCTTTCTGCCACGCCTCAGTACTTACTAGTATTACACATAAAGGCATGCCTTTATGAAGCACTGCAGTCATGTTGCTGAGAGGCTGCGAGTCATTTGTTCATCCAACGAAAGGAATGATTATACCTTTCCATTTTTTTATTTTTTTTTATTTTTTCAGAGCTGGGGATTGAACTCAGGCCCTTACACTTGCCAGGCAAGCACTTACTCAACTAAGCTATCTACCCAGCCCCTATTTCCAACCTCTACCTGGGAACACAACAGATGTGAGACCCAGTTCCTCTTCATGTTGTAGTCTAGTTGGGAAAGTAAGTACAGTAAGTCTCTGAGGAATGAGTTCTGTTCTGGGTGAACATTCATAAGTTCAATTCATTTGTATCCCTAAAAGTGAGTCTTATACAGTACACGTGATTTTAAACTTCTTTGAGGGGGGCAGAACCAGGGATTGAACTCTGGCCCTTGCACTTGCCAGGCAAGTGCTTATTCTATTGAGCTATCTCCCTGGTCCCTTACTTGCAACTGGAATGATGTGTCAGGGACTTTATAGTGAAATGTCAAAATAAGATGTGCCTTATGGAGGACAATCACTTGTATAAGGAGTAATCAAAACTTATGGTGCATATTTAAAGGTTTAAAAAATTTGCTGCAGTAAAAGACATTGTCAATTTCTCTCTGAATACACCCCCTTAATTCAAATAAAACATGCCATTGTTCTTGCCACTTTCTGAAACTTTTGGCAGTCTTGTGTGTCTCCCAAGGTGTAACTAGTAATGTGAGTGCTCCTGTTGAGTGCCATCCAACAGGAAGGGAGAGTCACAAAAACATCCTTCACTGAATCTGGCAATGTGTGGTTTTTTGGCTTTTTCTGAAAATGAAAGTGAGATGAAAGGTAAATGTTTGGATGGATTGAGTGCATTGAGGCAGCTGTGGTAACACTCATGAAAGAGGACTTCCAGAACTGCTTTGGAAAGTGGTATGAATGAGATAAGGGCATGGGGGGGGTAGCATGGAGATTAATGGCTGTATCTCCCTGGAATTCATTTTTAGTGTAAAAGTTTTTCAATCATATCTTGTGAAAATACTCAAGAACTTTCAGAGCAACTGTCTCGTTACACCTGTTTCCCATTCTGCCAAAGGGGAGGTATCAACTATTTTTAAGATGCAGAAAGATGCAAATAGAAAAACAGCAGTGAACATTTACAAGACGATATTCTTATCTGTTGAAGTTACTATTTAGTAGCTGTCCACTCAAGTTTTATTTGACCACCTTGCTGCAAGAGCAGAACATGTTGCAATAGAATGTAATTGGGGAATTTTTATTTTCCCTACTGTTTTTCAGGTACTTCAAAAAGTTCCTGGCACGTTCTAGTTGTAAATAAGTACTTACTGAGTGATCAATGATTATAATTATCTTTTTAAGTTCAGTAATTTTGAAAATAAAGGACCCACTGGAAATAAGATGATGTATAAAGAACTGCGTACTTTGAGTTGTGCCTCTGAGCGCTTGTGTCTGTGTGTGCCCTGCATGCTAGCACCTATGGACTTCCTCAATATGTCTTCTGAGATGATAGGGACAGACCCTGGTGATGTGGAGGAGCTCAAGATAAATGTTTCTAAGTCTCTTGTGATGTTTATTAAAGTGAACTTGGGGACTGGCACAAGAATAGGTGAGACCAGAAAGACAGCTCAGTGCTTGCTTACGCCACCTAGCCAGCACAAGGTCCCAAGTTCAATCCTTGGTACTGTTAGGGCTGGGGAGATGGCTCAGTAGAATAAGCACTTGCCTGGCAAGCGCAGGGTACTGAGTTCAATCTCCAGTACTGCAAACAAAAATTCTGTTACCGTTGGGGAGAAAAAAGTCTGGATGAGTCTCAGAGAACTGTATTTTTGACACTTAAGTTAAAAACCCAAAAAATATAATTACCCAAAAATTAGTCCACAAAAATTTCTAAAATATGGCATGGAAAAACATTTAAGACACTTTTTCTTGAAACTTTTCATTTGAGAAGCAAACACACTTTTATGGTTTTCAAAGTTTGAAAGCCCTTCCTGTAGGAAAAGTTCAATACTACAGAAAAGATTTGATATTAGTGCCTCCCATTTTTTTTTTTTTTTTTTTTTTTTTTTTTTTTTGTCTTTGAGACAGGGTCTCACTATGCAGTTCAGGCTGGCCTTAAGCTCACTTTGTAGCTCAGGCTGGTCTCGAACTCACAACAATCCTCCTGCCTCAGCCTCCCGAGTGCTGGGATTACAGGCATATGCCACCATGCCCGGCTTGTAGTGCCTCCCATTTTGTTTTCCACTTAACTACAATTTTACCTATAGTGAGTTTCAGAGAATTTTGAGTGTGAGGAGATAGGGTTCATTTTGGTGGATGGAGGATTGAACCCAAAGTCTCATGCATGCTGGGCAAGTGCTCTGCCACTGAGCCACATCTCCAGCTCTTTCTTTTAAAACTGTTTGGTTGTCCTGCTGACTTTAAGCTTGTAACCTTCCTGCCTCTGCCTCTTGAATAGCTAAGATTACAGTGATGTGCCACTACATCCCTTGAAACACAAGGTTTTCATTCTATTATAATAGCTTCCTGAAGTTAGATTGTGGAGGAGTATTTGGAACTTCTCTTGAGTTTTTTTCCCCCAACCTTCTTCAAGAGTTGCTGTGGGGGATAAAAGCAAATATTAGAGTATTTTTTTGTGCCAAACATGAGGTGTTTGTTACCCGCAATTTCATTAAGTGCCGAGGGTCCTACAAGTAGTAAATAGAGCTGTGTGAACCACAGTTCTTTATGTCTTTGTACCTGGAAGCCATAAGCCATTTGGTTTAGTTCTGTGCCAGACATGAAATAGGAAATCCTGGCTGCCCTAGTTACCCAAGAATGTTTTCATTTGTAGAATATTTAGTAAAAATATGACAGGTCAAGCTTTCTAGCTTCTGGGAAGCCAGAAAGCAGATATGAAGAAGGTTGAGCAGATCTGGTCACTGGAGCACTGGCCACCCTGCCTCTGTTCCCCTCTGTTCTAACACTTCACCTTGAGCTTGAGATGTGGACAAGTTACTGTAAAATGCTGGAGTCAGTATCAACACTATATAGATATGTAAAAAGTTTCCACACATCTTAACAAAATTTCAGAGTACAGTAATTTGAGTATTTTTTCTTAATATAGATCTACTAGTTATATATATATATATATATTCTTTAAGGGAGTTTGCACTTTGCTTAATTGGGGTTCAGTGTGAGTAAATAGTTCACTATCATGAAAATTTATTGCGAGTAGTGTATGTTAGGTTATATGTATTTCATTTTTGAAAGTGTCTCTTCAGACAGGTACTGCCACATATTAGTATTGAGCCATGAGCATAAGTTTAAGCATCTGAAAATCATTTGTACAGTTAAATTTCATGTTTTCTATCTGCCTTTCAGTAAGTCATTGTGTTGCAGATTTTTTTCTAATTGAGGTCTAGATGGAATTTCTTCAGTCTTCACAATTAATTGGATTTTGAGATAAAGGACTTGCCTTTATAAATGCATTTGTGTTCTAAAATACACTGTTGGAAACTGCTGTCTGTATGTGGAAACATGGGTGTTGCCTGCTGCTTTTAGCTTTGTACCCTTTAAGAAGTGTATAGTTTGATGTGGCTGAAGCAGTATTAGTTAGAAATTTCTTTTTCAGTATGTTTGCATGTAAGTACTGTTTTGTAATTTTAGATTCAGTTCACTATGAAATGTCAAGCGTGCAGCAAAAACTTTCAGCCAGGCGTGGTGGCACAGACCTGTAATCCCAGCATTCTGGAGGCTGAGGGAGGATTGGTGCAAGCTCAGAGTTAGCATGAGCTACAAAATGAGTTCCAGGCTAGTCTGAACTGCATATAGTAAAACTGTCTCAAAAAGAAAACGGGGGGAGGGGGGGACTTTAAAAGCTATTCAGCATTCATTTGTTTTTCACACTAAGAAAAATACCAGTGTTGGCCCTGAGCTCAAAATATCACAGTAAAGGCTCATTATGAAGCTCTAGAGCTGCTGTGTGGTAGGCCTGTTAGGTTACTCAGCTGCAGTCCTGTTAACAGCAGTGATGTTCAGTCCTGGCACCTGGATCGGTAACTCAGGACACACTCAGGTACTGCAGATGAGTAATAACAGGGTCGCAGGACATTTCCGTGCATATTGCATCCATCTTTGTAGATTCTGTGAGATACTTTTCCACTTCTTGCATATAAGTTAGCTACAGACATACTGAAGCTAATGCTTGGGTTGGGGTGCAGCTTAGTTGTTGAAAGCACTTAACATGCAATGTATGAGGCCTTGGATTTCACACATGTTCTCATACACCCAGCAGGGGGAAGAGGAGCTAATTCTTCAGTCACTTCAGCCTTGACATGGACACCTTGAAAAGACAACTAAATATTGTTAAAATACTTTGATTCATTAACAGCAAGGAACAAAAAGACTCAAGCCTTGTTTTTAAATAATTTTTCCCAAAGGCCAATAACTAGTAATTTTCTCTGCACGTTTTTCTGGTGGATACAGTCAAATAATTTAATTATTTACCTCAGTAAATGGTTACAGCCTCATTGACTTCTCCGCTTTTTAAAAGGAATCGTGCTGGAATGAGATACTACATTTTTAACTTTCTAATGACAACTATTCCCCTGTAAAAATACTTTGGTAGAATCAGCCAGTGGTTATGGTATTTTTGCATTGCTGTAGTGTCATTGAGTAATAAACACAACACCTTGTAATTGAATAACTAAGCATCCTCCACTATGTTCTAGCAAGGTGGTATTTGAAGAATACTTTTCACATGAGTTACTTTTCACATGAGTTTGTACTGGTAGAAACAAAAAATGCCACTGTGCAAGCAGCACTGTACTTGCAACACCGTCATCTCACTGCAGTTATGCACTGAACAGCAGTGTTGCAGCCACTCAGCCTTGCCCTTGTAGTGGAAAAGGAGCTACAGAGAATAAATATGTAAATGGAAAAATTCGGCTATATTCCAACCCAACTTGATGAGAATGGAAATCTGAGCCTTGTGTGTCAGCATATTTAAATTTCTCCCAACTTTTTTGCCCTTGGTTTTGAGTTAGGGCCTCTATATAGTTCAGGACAATCTTGAACTAGCTATTTAGGTTAGGCTGTCTCAAACTATGACAGTAGTCTAGCCTCAGCCACCTGGGTACTTGTATATGCCACCACAAGCTATGCCCAAGTATATGAAAATGTATGAATCATTCACTGATGTGCTGTATGAAAACAGGTGGTAGGTGAGACTTCCTGCAACCTGTAGATACTGCATGGACAGCTTCACATCCATGTTGTAAAATCCAGTAATTGTTAATCATCATATTCCTTAGCAGTTTTTAAAGTGCTAAGGAATAAGCCCTGGACCTCTTTGGTCCTTTTTATTTTGAGACAGGGTCTTGCTAAGTCATGTAAGTTGCCCAGTCTGGGCTTGAACTTTTTTTTTTTTTTTTTGGTGGGGGGGGGTAAGGAGCTTGAACTTGGAATGTTCTTGCCTCGGCCTCCCAGAGTGTGCATTTACAGGTGTGGGCCACTACACCCAGCTAAAACACAGTTTCCAGAGCCAGGGAGATAGTGGCATAAGTGCCTGCTTGACAAGTGAAAGGTTCTGAGTTCGATCCCTGCTATTCAACAACCCACTTTCTCTGTGTGTGCATGTGTGTGTGCCAAAAAAAAAAAAAAAAAAAGCCAGGCATGCAGATCTATGGCTATGGTTTTAAATACTTGGAAGGCAGAAGCAGGTGGATCACCTGAGACCAGAAATTGAAGGTCAACCTGGGCAATACGATGGGACCCTGTATTGAAACCAAAGTCTTCTATGGTGTTTTTTGCCCCTCATACTTCATATAGCTCTTCCCAGTATCACTTGCTGATGGAGAGCCTCATTACCTAACCTGTCAAAGTTGTAGTATCCCAAGCCAGGTGTGGAGTACATCCCTGTTACCCTAGCACTTGAGAGACTGAAGCAGGAAAATGGCCTGAAGTTTGAGACCAGCATGAGCTACGTAACAGACTGAAGGCCAGTCTGCACTACATAACAAGATCCTGTCTCAAAAAAATTGCCCCATAGTATAGTTCTTGAGCTTTTCTTTCATCTGACTTAGTCCTTTGGAATTCTCAGGTGGTCTTAAAGGGCTTAAGTGCATGTCAAAATACATCTGAGCCAGCCAGCCAGATAGGTTAGACAAGTAAAGCACCTGCTTAGGCAGACACAGGGACAGGGGTTCAATCCCCAGCATGCTGTGCTGGCCCCATCCCTGGAGTGCACTGAGATGGCAATTGAGGCTGGGTGTGGTGGTGCACACCTGTAATTCCAGGGCATGGGAGGCTGAAAACAGGATCACTACAAGATCTGTAGTGAGACCCTACAGCCCCTGTATTAAAATACAAAAAGAAAACCTGATATCCATTGATCTATTACATATGTGAAATATGTATCTTCAACCTGGGGAATAAATGAATAACTTCTGTTCTAATGTTGACTTACATACTCACTTATTACAACTATCCTATAAGCACAGGGTTAGAAAACTTAAGGGCCATAGGATATTTTAGGTTTTATGAGCTGCCTGATACTTTGCTGCATGTTCTATGGGGTTTTCTGCTTTTTTTTTTTTTTTTTTTTTATAGCCATGTAAAAAATCCATAGGCCATTCTTAGAGCACAGGCCAGGCACAAACAGGCTGAGGTCTGAACTCTCCCATTGTGTTTGTGTGCTGATCTGTGGGTACTGTGGTGTAGTGGAATTGTCTCTGTTTTGTAGATGGAGAAATGGAGGCACAAAGACTGAATAACTTGGGCAGGCTCACCAGTTAGCAAGTGGTACAGCTAACTTCTAGACTGGGCCCAAGTCTGCACTTAATCACTGTATTTCCTGTAACAAAAAGCTAGTTGTGTTCCACTGTCCTCCAGAGCTACAGAAATTAGAACACATATGCTGCAGATAAGGAACAGAAGATTGTAAATGAGCATTCAGTCAAATCTAAGATCCTCTCCCCCAGCCTAGGCAGCCTCCACGTATCCTATGGAGGCTAGAGTTTAGTCTGAAAGGATGCAGCAGGTGTAGGACTTAGCAGGCAAGACTGATGTAGAGGGGGGTTGCATTCAAGTCCACAGCTCAAAATGAGGCACCAACAGACCTTGCACTCGGTCTTCCAGCCCATCTGGTAGATTCAGGGTTTCCAGGAGAGAGAAGACCAGGGCAGGGAGAGCAGTCCTATGGTTGCTGCACAGCGGTCCTGTGGTAACTCAGCAGCAGAGACCCTTCTCAAGCCATGTAGCTTTCCAGACTGAAGGAGGCCTTCAACATGAGAGAGGATCCAAGCAAAGTTTAAAAAAAAAAGAAGTGCCAGGCCATGGTAGTAGCAATTTGGGAGGGTGGGACCTAAAAATTTAGAAAATCCTACACATGAAAGATTTTTTTCTTTTTCTTTCTTTTTTGTTTTTAACTGGGGATCCTTGAGACCTTGCACCTGCCAGGCAGGCACTTATGCTGCTGACCTATCTCTCCATCTCTGGAAATAAAAAATTAAGTAGAGATATTGGCAGTTGAGACTAAAACCAGAGTATAACTCGAAGTGTCCCATAAAGATAGTGAGAAATTCAAACACCAGATCACATACAAATACCAGAATTTTAACAGTAGTGTTGAAAATTAGAATGTTGGGAGATAGCTCAATGACATATAAGCCTACCTAGCAAGCAGAAGGTCCTGAATTTGATCCCCAGCACCAAAAAAAAAGAAGGAAATTAGAAAATCGGTGAAATGGGTTCTAATTCCTGAGCAAAATTATTTGCAGGGGCTAGCAGATAGCTCAGTGGAATGTTTACCTGGCAAGTGCAAGGGCTTGAGTTCAATCCCTGGTTCTGCCAAAAAAAAAAATTGCAGTCTTGAATTTCTTGTCTAACCAGACTCAGAAAGTAAAAGCATTTCAGATCTGCAAGTTTTTAGAAAGACTTCTTAGCTACCTTTGTCAAAAAGTGCTTTGTCCCACCAACATTATCAATGAGCTCAGAGGAAATAATAGATTAACCCAGATGAGCAGTAGTCAAGGAGGTTTCAGAGCACCTGTGAGATGATTCTAGTGCTTAGTCACTGCCTGTTAGTGCTAACCCACCCCTGCAACCTGTGTAGTAACAGTCAAACTAGACCCAACTCTGAGTTTAGCTCCATTAAGTGTCTGGTGTCTGCAAAAGGAACTGGAGCACACTACAAGAGAAAGGGGCATATGGATCTCAAGCTCTTCATTTCACGGGGAGACCTCCCATGGGACTTTAGTGGCAGCTCCCAGTGAGCTGCACTGGCAGCTCAGCTATCCTCAGGGCCTCACCAACTTGACACCAAGGTCATTGCAAGCCTCTTGTCCTGGTTGTTCTTTGTCCAAGAGTAGCAGTTGCTTCCTCACCAGAGTCTGCACTGTTTAGTCTCCTTATTCAGCTTAGTAGTTTACTCCCTAGTAATAATTGTCAGTGATTTTGTGTGATATTTTCTCTGTTCATATTGCTGGCCTGCTTTCTGTCTCCTTCCCAGACCATTGTATGGAGAGTGTTAGACATTTTGTACCCAAATGCATGACGTGCCTGCTAGAAGAGTTATTGTGTGGATCTGCAGGAGAGCCAACCCTTCTGTGATAAATCAGTAGGTTACCTGAGAAACTGCAATATGGCTGTAAGGAGGAAAAAAAAAAGATGAATGGTGTGAAAGTTATTGCCTTTGGAGAGCTGTAGGAGAGGAATTGGGAATGTGCATGAGACTGCTGTTTGTGTTACATACCTTTTAGTATTTTAAATTGTTTAAATGTATTACTTTGAAATTTTAATTTCATAATAAAGTTGATGTTGATGTTTGTCCATGGACAATGGATAAGCAGAATGTAGCAAGCACATATAAGGGAGTATTCAGTGTTTCAAAAGGAAGAAAAGCCTTACACACTACAACACAGATGGAGTGGACGTCATGCTAGATGAAATGGGCCAGATGTAAAGAAATATGCCCTTTCACTTTTGTGAGGCACCTAGAGTGGGCAAAGTCACAGTACAGAAAAAGAGGTGGTGGCCAATGGCCAGCAAAGGAGATCCACCAGTGACTGTTTAATAAATTAGAAGGAAATGTCAGTTCAGTTTAGGAAGATGGAGTTCTGGAGTTGGGTGATGATGGTGACTGCAAGGCAATGTGAATTCACTCTACACTTAAAAAGCTCAATTTAGTGAAACTTCCTCAAATAAAAATAGGCCTGGATGTACTCTGTGCAAAGGGCCCGAAATCCACCTCCTACAGCAGCCAGACCCCTTCCTCAGCCTTCTGGCCTCCCCAGCACTCCTGTGTCACTGGGCACCTTAGCCTCTCTCACAGTGTAGAGAAAGGGAAGCACACCCTTTGGCTGTGGTGTTAGATCTCTGTGTGAATCCCTGTAAGTGGTCGGCATGTGACACACAGGGGCATCAATTGAGACTCATGTTTTAAACTGAAATCTCTAGAGGTAAGTTTTACCCCCAAGACTACATAGAACTCCATCTTCTGAACAAGGAGGGGACTGTTAAGGCCCATTCTTCCTCACTGGAGTCTGATGATGTGGTTTAGAAGCTTCCTACCTATTAAATGCACTGAGTTGTCCTGTGTTCAAGCATTCAGTTAACACACAACCAGATGTAGGAGGCTGCTGGGAACCTGGCCTGGGGAGATTAAGGCACTGAGACCTGAGGCAGAAATGTTAGAGGGACTGGGTCAGAGACAGACAGTGTGGCCAATTACATTCTGTAGTTAGGATTTCTAAATAACACCTTTTTTTTTTTTTTTTTGAACAAATCTTTTTATTCATTGAATTAAGAGAATGTAGTTCTATATCCTATTTTCAGTATACAGATACAAAATGGTCATTCATTTGTATTCCCCTTTTTCTGTTTAGTTTTCTCAGAGAAGGGTATTCCATTGTCATTTAAATAGTGTAAGTGTATGAATTCAGCAAAATATTCCAATATAGTCCAGTAGTTCATAATAGTAGTGGGTTATCTGCAGGACTGGCAATGTCAGAAGTTGTTGACTTGAGCCTTTTACAGTTCAGCATATTAATATGGCTTTACTTTTTATACCTCATCTTTATGCTTTTCTGCTAGATGGCTAAGACCAAGATAAAGCAAGACCTATATAATAATAAATGTAACTTTTGTATCTGATAAGGTCAGTCAAGTCCCCTCAGGATTTATCCTAAAACACTGTCCTGCACTTTGTAGATCCTTTGTCAGTGTCAGGCATGTGGATGAGTCACGGCCATTGCCTGACCAATTTGCTTTCTGTGAAAGCCTGAGAGAATATTTTCTCTCCATGTGACTCTCCTTAAGCACACTCTACATCATTGATCACATTCTTCTGTGGCCCCATAATCTCCTTGATCAGAAAATTTGGAACACAACTGAGTTACATGATGTAAATAACACCTTTTGGACCGTTCTCATCCTTATCAAAATATTGTGCTTTAGATTAAGTTTTTTCAGTCATGAAGCTGTAAAAATACATTTAAAAGCATAAAAGGAATAGTCATATCTGAAATTTTGTCCCTTTCACATAAGACTATTTCTACCATCTAGTCCTTATCCATACGTTCATATCACTTGTCTGTAAGTACAGTCCACCTCCACATACCCATATAAATACTTTTGCATAGTTGATTGAGGAATTTTAGTTATGTAAAATAATCTGCAGTTTACTATGGCTCCTTTAAGTTTTTGTTTTTTTCTTTAAGTTTTTTAAGCATAAAATCATTGGAAAGCGATTGCCATTGTTTTCCTCTTCATTGTTGTTAAGAATAATTTGATATTATTAAGAACAGGCATACTAGTAACACCTGAGGCTGAGGCAGGAAAATTGTCACAAAATTTTTTTTTTGGCAGAACCAGAGATTGAACTCAGGCCCTTGTGCTTGCCAGGGAAGTGCTTATTCCACTGAGCCATCTCCCCGGCCCCTGTCACAAATTTGAGGCTACATAGTGAATTCAAGGCCAGCCTGAACTACATATGACTACCAAAAAAAAAAAAAAAAAAAGGAACCAATGAAATATATGTTTAAAAAAAAGAAAGAAATATATGTCTAGTTTGTGGAACAGAAAAATAGATGCAAGGGTCGGCGGTGTAGCTCAGCAGACTAAGCACTTGCTTAGGTAAGCGCAGCGGCGAGGGTTCGATCCCTGCTTATGCTTGCCGCGCCGGCCCTGCCTTCGGGTGCACTGAGTCAGCGATAGGAGTCCGGGTGTGGTGGCGCACGCCTGTAATCCCAGCACTAGGGAGACAGAAAGCAGGAGGATCACTATGAATGTGGGCTGCATAGTGAGACCCTGTGTACAAAAAAAAAAAAAAAAAAAGAAAAGAAAAACTAAAAAAAAAGGCAGATGCAAACAGCAGCTAAGCCCAAAACAAAAAGGATTTTGTGACTCTCCAGGAGTAAGAAAAACAGTATCCTTCCTTCATGCTTGTTCATCTAATCAAGTATGGACTAGATTTAAAAGGCAGCATTACCTAAAGGGGATTCTTGGGCCTAGGAACAGCAGTAGAATGAGTCAGAAGAAGGGGATGTTGCCTTCTGGCAGGGCAAAGCTGGGGTACAGAAGGCCTTAAAATGTAAATGGTGGGCTGGTGAGATAGCTCAGCGGAATAAGTACCTGCTTAGGCAAGCACAGGGACCTGGGTTCAATCCCTGGCAAGTGCCAGCCTTGCCCTGGGCACACGACCTGGTCACCAAGATGGAGTTTGTGGCGCACACCTGTAATGCCAGTGCTGGGGAGGCTGAAAACAGAAGGATCACTACGCATCCGAGCTGCATAGTGAGACCCTGTACCAAATACATACAAATAAATAAGTAAATGGTGAGCCAGTCAGCTTTCCAGCCCTGTGCCAAAGCACCTGAGATACTCACTGTAGAAGAGGAAAGGTTTCTTTTGGCTCAGGGGTTGGGACGTTTTGAGCTGTGCCCTAGTTGGCCATGCCTTCAGGCCCATGGGGAGGTAGCGTATCAGATGAGACTTTCGGAGGAAGCTGATCACCTCCGGGAGGAGCTAGATCCCAACAGTCCTTCAAGATACTGCATTTGATTTCCCCTCTCCTGAGCCCTGCCCCTTAAAGCTTCCATAACTGAGGTACACCCCAATATATAACACAGGAGCCAGAGAAATAGCTCAGCAGTCTAAAGCGCCTGTTTAGGCAAGTATGCAGGGACCGTGGTTGATCTCTGGCACCACATGCTGTGCCAGCCCTGCCCCCACGGTGGGCTGAACCAGACACACACACAAATGCACATGTACACACACACATACACACATGCACACGCGTGCACACACAAAACAAAACACCCCAGGTGGTTATTAGGTAGGTGGGTAACTTAACAGGAGGCATAAAGTACAAGTCTGAGCGGTTTTGTTCAACATAGGCTGAGTAAGGGGCGGTTTGCAGGCAGAGGGCACCGCTAAAAGATCAGGAGGCAGAAACAGGTAGTGACGGTTGCCACACAGTGCTGCCTGGATGGAGGGATATGTAGGGTGTGGGATTATGTATGCGAGAGAAGTAAACATTATGCTTTGGGTCACACGTGTTCCCCAAGGGCTTTATGGTGCTTTGCAAAGGAGTGAAGCTTTGAAGAAGTGAGGCACAGTAGAAGTCAGGTCCTGAAGGAGATGGGGGAACCTGCCTCTCAGCTCTTTTTTTTTTTTTTTTTTTGCGGTACCAGGGATTGAACTTGGGTCTTTGCACTTGCTAGGCAAACACTTATTCTACTGAGCTATCTCCCCAGTAATACAAACTCCCCCTCAGCTCTTTTTTGCTTCCTGGCCGCCATGGGACAAGCATGTGCTATCTGGTCACATGGCTGAAAGGCAACAGGCCCAAGTGACATGGACTGTGAGTCCAACATGTCTCTCCTCTGAATTGATTCCCTCAAATGTTTTGTCACAGTGACAGAAAGTTGAATAGCATATGTTTATTCTTAAATTTTTAGTTAATCCAGCTTTGAGCATGTAGAGTTTGGGACCCTGGTGGAATAGTGAATTTTCAGGGAAAGGTGGGAAGGGTTTGGAGTTGATTGCTAAGAGATACAGACTTAGAAATGGATGAAATCTCAGAGAATATCCCCCCCCCCATTTCAGAGAATATTTTCAAAAGCAGAAAGAACAAAAAGTTCAAGGTTTTGGGGGAGCACACAAAGGCACATTGCTGGGGTGGCCAGAATCACTGAGAGGAAGCTAACGTCAGGTGCAAGGGGTGTTGATGTGGATGCAGACTGAAAACAGACTAGAAACTTGACAGATATTGCCCCTCTGAGGGTCACGTGGACAGAGGGAAGGAGTTCCCTTCCAAGGCTGACCTGGGCAGTACTCCAGTAGTCAGTGGGGTTTCCAGTATGACTTAACGTTTCCGCGGGAGAATACATACAGAACAGAATCCCAGAGATGAGGAGTGAGTTCAGCAGCCGCCTGCTCAGCTGCCTACCATCCCTTCTTTCCTGTCCCATGTTTTGTCTGGTTCTTCTCTTTGGAGAAAGGTATGAATTCACAGACTGCCTCTCATTACAACTAGGGCTAGAAAGACTGCCTTATCTTCAGAGCTGGAAGCTCTGATTGACCTCTGATTACAGAAATTTATCAAGAAGTGAGTACAAGAAGCTCAGATGTGAACACCCAAAGTGAAAGAGAATGGAAGAAAGTGAGTTTGCTACTTCCCTTGGTGTGTCTCTGCTTCTCTCAGGGCATTGACAGAATCCTCCTTCCCTCTATCCTCATCTCTCCCAACAATCAAGGCTGGGAACCATAATCCATGCTACTGCATGCTCTAAAGCTCCAGCCTAAGAAAAGATGCAGAGTGGACAGGGCCCTGAAAGGTAACTTGTAGATAGGATTGGTAAAACTCCTGTCTGCATGCCAAAGCCTGCCACACCTTTTGGAGTAGTGATAGATTGGTACAGTCAGCCTCTGTCTCATCTGTGGCTTCTTGTGACAGTCACAGAATGAGTGTTGTATCAGAGCCCATTTGACTCATAGTATGGAAAACACCCAGCAACCAGTCCAGCCCCAAACAGGCATGTGGACCCTGGTCTGGCTGGCTACCAGGTTGTGCTCTTGACTGAGAACAGTCTTTCTCTTTCAACCTGAGCTCATCATGATGCTTTTAAAAAGCACCAGGAATACTTTTTGGAAGTCAGAGTTTTCCATCAAGGGGGTCTGGCTGGATTCCAGATAGCTTCTATTCATCTCTGGGCAGAGCTGAATGGGCACATGGTGTAGACACAATCCTCAGACTATGCTTTTGTTTGGCTCAATCCCTGTCCTTTTAGCATGCACAATGAAAGTGCCAGGGTCAGCAGGGCCAGGCAGGGTAACCAGAGAGAAATTCGAAAGCGAGATTACAGGCTGCGAGTAGAGGCTGGGTGTGCACTGCATCCTTTCATCCTATGATCTGAGCTAAGGCCCCCATTTATGCCAGCTCTGGGCAGCATGGAATAGATGAGAACTGCATTTTAGAATGTTTTGTTCAAGTAAATGAATCGCGACCATTTTGGAAAACAGGAAAGCAAAGTTTAAAAACCTCTCAAATGGTTTTCATAATTTTTGTATTCAGGACAGAAGTGGGATACTTCTGATCTTCAGCAAGATATGAAGTCTTTATGTTTATATGTGTTGTATACAGCAAGACATGAAGTTTGTGTTTATAAGATACTACCAGTTTATAAACATCACAGCCTTTTGTTTTAGAATATAAAGGAGAGTCAATTATCATTTGGGGCATGAGTCTACCAGTGTAGAGTGAGTTTCCTAGATAGTAGGGACAGTCCCCCTAAGGGCAATATGAATACCCTGTGCTGCTGATTAGGGTGCAGCTAATTCAGCAGTGTTTTGCAAAAGTAGTTTGGCAATATTCATCCAAAAGACTTAGATTTTATATCCTTTACTCTGCAACTGCCACATCTAGGAAACTGTCCTAGAGAAATAATCAGTGATTTGGGTAAGATTTATTTACAAGCGTAATTTAAAACACTCCCAAATTAGAAATAACTTATCTGCCCAATGATTGAATTCTGCTTTAAGTGCTTGCCATACATATTGTACAAGAGCATGAAGCCTTTAAAAGTATGATTTAACAAAAAATTTATAAAGAAAATTAAAAATCATAAAAAAACACATTATAAATGATACAAAATTCCACTAAACAAAATAATAGGAATTCATTAATGGTTATTAGGGCTGGCCAAATAGCTCAGTGGATTAAAGTGCCTGCAAGCAGATGCAGGAGCCAAGGTTTGATCCCTGGGCCTGCTGGGCCAGCCTTACCCCTGAGGCATGCTGAGTCTTGGATTGAGACTGGTCATGATGGCATGCACCTATAATCCCAGCTCGTGGGAGGCTGTAAGCAGGCAGATCATTACAAGTCCAATGCAGTAGTGAGACCCCAAACACCCTGTAGATCCTTTCCTAAAATACAAAAAACATTAAGAAGTGGAAAAAAAAGAATTTAAGCATTAATTGCTCTTTTCTTTCTTGCTTGCTTGTTTGTTTTCTGTATTTTAGGGAAAGGTCTACAGGAGGTTCAGGGTCTGACTACTAAATCAGAGTCATAGTGTTTCTCCTGTTTACAGCCTCCCAAGAGCTAGAATTACAGGTGGGCACCACCACGCCCAGTCTCAGTTGCCATCTCAACTGCACTAGGGGTGGGGCTGGTACGGCAGGCCCAGGAATCAACCCTGTACCCTGCACCTGCTTTAGGCACTTTAATTCTCTGAGCTATTTGTCCAGCCCATGCATATTTGGAGTCTTTTTTTTTTTTCTGGTACCAAGGATTGAACTCAGCACCCTACACTTGCCAGGCATGTGCTTATTCGACTGAGCTACCTCCCTGGCCCTTTACTCTTTTCAATAGATCAGCAGAAACGAATTATCCAAACTATCTTGTATATATACAAATATATTTCTTTTCCCCTTCTTTCTTTCTTTTGTCCCTTCCCTTTGAACAGTTCCTTTCCCTTTCATAGGATTGTACCTTTCAGATTTTATTTATTCTTTCAGATTCTTGCACAAGGGAGACAGTATGATGTTTACACACGTGTGTCTTATTTCTTTCACTTACAAGGGGCCAGGGAGATGGCTCATTAGAATAATTGCTTCCCTGGCAAACACAAGGGCCTGAGTTCAATCCCTGGTTCCAAAAAAAAAAAAAAAAAAAAATCTTTCACTTACAAGTCTGATCTCTAGTTGCATCTATTTACCTATAAAAGCCTCAAGTTTATCTTTTTTATAGCACAGCAATACTCCATTGTATAAAAATACCACATCTTTTTTTATCCATTCCTTAGTCAATTGGCATATGGGTTGTTTCCAAGATTTTAACTATGACAAATTGTGTCAAACAAATGTTGAACATTTTTTCATACATTTATTTTCCATTTGTATCTCTTCATTTTTAAAGTGTATATCCATCTCAGATGCCCATTTTGGATTGGATCTTTGAATTTTGCGGGCCTGATTTTATTTTACTTTTTTTTTTAGCTCTTCATATATTCCTTCTTTTTTTTTTTTTTTTTTTTTTTTTTTTTTTTTTTTTTTTTTTTTTTTTTTTTTTTTTTTTTTTTTTTTTTTTTTTTTTTTT